>UZAN01042694.1:17736-40900 GCA_900618425.1 Echinostoma caproni | reverse complement strand
AAATCGTACCTTTGTATACTCAACAAAAGAAAGTAAGAATTAAAAAAAATAATAACAAAGGGAAATATTCGGTTAACTTAAATTGGAAAAGGTATAGAGTGACAAAGATGTTTTTGTTTCGAATAAAAGATTAATACCAGTGCCTTCATTATTATAAGTGAGAAGTATAATTTGTATATAGATCGCGGTCGAGGTCAAATGACATTTCGCAACTTAAAGAATTGCATTATCGTATTGATGTGATTGATAACTGGAGATATATAGAAGGCTTTAGAACAACTAGTAAAAGCTGTCTGTTAACGCCTGTTACATGTGTAGGAGAAACTAACCGTCCAATATTCCCGATGCTCATCCTTCACAAATTTAATTGTGATTCACGTTTACAGTATCTGTCGGATAACAAACAACCTTTCATTTCGGTCTTTCTGTAAGCATATTACAACAAAATCGAGGTGCTTATGTGTGTGTGTGTGTATGTGTGACTGACAAAGGCCTTCCCTTTGCGCTCATTCAGTCGGAGGGCCATAGCAGGGTTTTATCACAATCACCATATCAGCAATACAAATAGCTCTTTTTCGTCTCCCGCTGATTCAGACGTAACTTATCTATGTGCTTCCTGTTAGCGCTATCTATCGGTGCGTGTGTAACGCAAACAGGGACTATCAATAATCGGGAAATCTAATCATTCAAAACAAAATTCTGTCTGTGCGCACGCAATCATCGTGCTACGGTTCTGTGAGTGATTCAGTTGACAGTGAAGGTAAACGCTGGTTCAAAGAATAACGAATAATTCATGACATATTGGTATGGATATACAAAATGATTGCTACAGTGCCCGAATTCCCTTACACTGAGTAGATCAATAAATGACTAAACGCGTATTTCGTTCAGGCTCAGGCATCCCAACATCTTTAACTGGCCGCTGTTTAGGGGGCGCACATCTCGTGTTGATAAGTCTTCATGCTTAATATTAGAAAAGTTCCATGTCAACGGAGTTTCTAAAAGTTTGAAATTTACGAATGTTGAAAGATACTTTATAAAACATGTCTTCTTCCACCTGACACGTTATTTGTCAATACCACTGCATGCCATTGAAAAATCAAATCAGAGGTTGAGGTTCTTTAGGAGATGTTTAGCCTTACATAGGTCATAGGGTTTGCATGCATCTCGGATACCAGTGGTTTCCCGACGAAACCGAAGTAACTTCAAAATGAATCAGGATTGTAATGAAACAATCGTAGACCGAAGGGCGCCCAAAATTACCAGAACTATGGGAACCCCTTAGGTATTTCGATTACAAGGCTACACAGATTATTTGATTTCTTCGTTTATTGACAATATCTATTCGTTGCCAGTCAGGCCATAAATCAATATACAGCGCAAACAGATGCAAAACTCAATTATCCGGAATTCATTTTCTGACGAGTGCTTTGGTGGCGAATAAACTGGATCTCATCGGTGTGCCTAGAAAATTAGATGCTAATGGATCACGTGACTTGTTAGTAGGTACCAAAATGGGTTCTGTTTACCAGCAATAAATAAAAAGTATTAGTTAATTTCTTACGTTTTTTATTATTTTGTTGTCAGTTAAATGTGCAAAGGTTGGCCGGAAGGTGGTAAAAAACTCCTTTATGAAAACAAAAAAAGTGACATCACGTGTTCTATCGAAATCATTGTTCAATTAGTGATGACCAAAAAAAGGGAACACGGTTTGACAAATGGTGGAATGTTATCTTTACGGGACGTGTATTGTTTTCATTAAATTAGTAAGACGTCACTGGATTTTAGCCGATAACGATCAATCCGAAGTTATTACAATCATTACTGTCTTGATAATGCAGTTATTCAGTTAGTGATCATTTCAAGAAGGATTAATAAACTGTAAAACACTCTGGAATTTTTCGATTTAAAAAATAAGAGAAAAAGTGCTTATTCTCTCAGGTCTTTTTAAAACTCATCCAAATGCTAGATGAAGTCAACGATTCATCGACAGATTGTTCAGTTTATCTTTGATACTTTTACTAGCGGTAGATCATATGGTGAATTCGATCTGATTTTATATCGAACGTTAGCTCAACATCATGCATTGATGGAACTGAGTGTGCGAGTTGATTTTGTTGCTCGTGTGTGCGGTATGCAGTCGTTCATTTTTGTTTCTTGCTCTTTCCATCATCGGGACCAATTCCGTTCTGCTTCTGAGCCTGTCATTCACTTAACGGTTTCATGCCGGCAAAAATCACGTGATCGGCCAGCTGTGCCGATAGAGAACGCAAACGTTCTACTAGAGATAAAGAAACTGCACGTAGAGATGAGCAAAATATTTGCATTTATTTCGGAAAATTATCTTCACTAAGGCAAAATGAACGATATATGTAGTGTTTGAATTTATCCCTAGTTTGGTTTGCTATAAAAGGGTAAATAATACGTAAGTGAATTAATAACAATAATTCTATGTGGATTATGTGCATATCAACCAGGATCGCCAGGTTTCAATCCCGATGCATTCTTATATCACGCTCTCTCAGTTCCTCGCATCCCCGGAAAGCAGTTGACTGACTTTCGCTTGCTTCCTAAAAAGGTAAGCAATGCAATACTACAGATACATGTTTAACAATGGCAAATACATTTCTATTTAACATACTACTATTTCGTGATGATTAATGTTTACGAGCATTTTAAATCACGAGGCTATTCTGCTTGGTTATTGGATTAAAAAAATAAAACCCGTGAAAAAACAACCCCAAAACATGCAACTTTTGACTGACCTGGATGATAATCTGGTAGATCACCATCGATATTAAATTATACTGACAGATTTTAACACACCTAGATTACGCCAATCAACGGGTATTAGAACGCTCAGCCGACCAGCGACCAGTTCGAGAAGGATTCGACCGTGAATCACAACGGCAGGGGAGAGAGCACGACAATCTCTTCCAAACCCAAATTGCCTCATGCATTTCGATAGGATAGAGTAAATTGAGAAAGCAATGTTGAATCAACGTGTGCGCGGTACACGTTTAGCACGTGACACAGCTCTGAATTGGTTGGAATCAATGGAGAAGTTTGAACTTGCTGCTTTTAGATGTCTCTAGAGGTATTAAGAAAGCGAATACTTGGAAATGCGTGATCGATTGAAGAGAAATTACCATGTTGTTTCAATATAATTTCTCTCTGTGTACTCCTGCAATAGCTGCCCGTTAAATCCCAAGCACAAATATGCTTGAAAGTATTTATATTCGGTATCATTTAGTTTAGTGAAAGGCATTAGTAATTATAAAAAAATGTTTACATAATCAACGAACACACTATGGATGAGATAAGCATATTTTCGTTGGCAAGGCAATCAACATACTTAATACCGTCGGAGTGATTTCCCAGCTAAGGAGCACCATATCCAATTTCTATCCGATCAGAAGCGTTCCGATCTCATATCCAACGGGAAAGCCGTAGAGTTTGAGTGACAGGAAGCCATAGCAAAAACACCGGAAGTCATCAAAATGCATCATCGCTGCGGGTGGGGGAAGGGCAGCTGGATTCATTCCTAAAATGAACAAAACTGATGCATACGTTTGCACGTGGCACGGAATGAATTTGTGCAGATACCTCACAACACTCGCGTGAGGTGTTTCTAGCCCGGTTGACTGGATGATCACAAGCTATTGAATATTTTCTCAGCTGTATCAACATTCTCTTTTTTGTGAACTTGATTTACCGTATTACTCAATGGTGATGTCGGTGATTTAAAACATTCTTTAATATACAAGACATTAACTGAGTCAATGTCAAAATAGATTATACAGACTATATTCTTCGAGCTACAGTCATTCTCTAAAACATATGGTTAGGCTGCTTGTTCGGAAACGCCAACTGTTAGTTCAGCAAGTTCTGAAGTAACCTAACACAGCTATCACTGACCCGCTTTATTTCTTCGCAAGATTGGGAAATAAATGCAACGTTGTGAGGTACGATCGCGTTTCCATTTCGTAGCTGTAGCCGTACATCCAGTATTGGTAATGTACAAAATCCACAAACTTCGTTAAATCAAACAACTGAAATTTGAGGAGTTTTCCGCTTTATTTACCGATAAATCTGTATGCATTTCCAGTGTAATGGTTTAATAACATCAGTGTCCAGCCAGATCACCAAAACCTTTTACTAAGTTTGATTTCGATATAACCGGTTTGTGTAACACGACAGCGATATCCGTAATCTGCAAACATATTTGAGGTAATCACCACAAAATGCTTTCACGATTATGAGAGTTATCTTTTATAATGTCAAACTGAATTACCTGAGTACTGATTTTTATCAGCAGAGCCGGAAAATTACGAATATTCCATCTGATTCTCCGTTAAAGGGTGTAGCACTCAATATACACCAATGACGTGCAAGAGCTTGCGTCGGTTTGTTTAATAAAGGCAAAGTAATGAACTCCTGGAGTTGAATATTGCTTTGGTACTGATCATCTACCATTTATCTCTGGGCAATAGTTTGACGTTCAGTACTCTCCCTAATTTCATTGCGCAAGATGTTTAATAAGTGATTGTTTCGTAACTAAAACGAGAAATAACACAAACAAAATAACCAATGCGCTCATTTTGATGGCAAAATGTCACGTTGAAGGGTTCTTCATCTTTCAACACAGCGACCGATAAGTCACCGATTCAGCGGCGTATTTCCGGTCACAGTTCATGTCTGACATAGAACTACCATATCAATCTATCAGTTACAACAGAGGATTAATTTAGCTTATCATCTCAAATCAATCCATTGCGGGAAGCACGAAATGTCACAACCGTGATGGGGCCAGGTAAAATCAAGTTTCATACACGGTAATCCATGACCAGTACTGCCGGATCGCAGTTGTACTGGGATAAGTGTTCAGTGAAGATAACAAGTTTGATGAATTGGGGTGATTAAATCTAGCACAACGTGTGATTCTATCGTTTTGTGGCAACAACGAGATAAGAAAAGTGGCATATCCAATTATTTTCTCCCTTATTCTCACGTGGGTTAACAAACCAAAAAATAGCGAGTTAATTTACCTTTGAGTAACCGTGTATTATTCGCTTCGTTCGAGGCTAACTTCACGCAGCAAATTTCTTCTCGTTTTTGAAAAAACAAAGAAAATCAAGTGGCTGAAAGAAATTGGGGTTATCATTTGGGTTATTCAAGCTTGGTACTCTGAAAATAAACAATCATATTTTGCATGAAAATAATTTAAAAATAATTATATGCTAACTTCTGAGCGATTTGTGATTTTTTCGCTTGTATACTTAGATGCAAAAGTGAATCAATACCCAGGGTAAATCTGTACACAGAAATTTAAACGAGTTTTAGTAAACAAAAGGTTTCGTATTTATCTTAAACGGGCAGTAAAGGGGCCAGTTATTAAATTTTCCAACCTGGTTGCTACCGAATTGTGGTATAAATTACAGCTGTCAACTTTTACAGTGGAAGCTTTTTCCGATTCGGACATATCAACATTCCGGCTTTACGTTCACATACACAAATTTCATTTGAGAAGCATCAAACACGAGCTTGCTCTTGTTATAGCTCATCAGTATTACTGCAAACTGAAGTACCTTTCAGTTACATCTGAATCGACATCCAACCAAGCAAGTTCTATTGGAACAATCTTTTATCAAACCTGTTGGGTTGACCCGATTTGAAAACGTTGTGCTATTGAAGTTGATGCATAGTAACCTATATCCGACTGAGGAACAAAAAAGCCTACTCTAACGGGAAAATGAATAGACAGTTCTAGTTTGCTCCCGTATGAGCTGGTTGGCACAGTGGTAACATACATTCACATACCTTTCATGCAATTGATTTGTAGTTCAAATCACAGGCGGGTCGGTAGCTGTATACTGCTCCAGAGCATCAACAATAAGAACCACAACAACAAGCAAAATAGTCGGGTTTCATTTTCTCTTTCTTTGACTCGAGGAACTAAGGGTTCTGATTCGAGATCTAGTTTGACTTACGCTACTTCGAACTCAATATAATTTGTTTTACGGCACACTACTTACATTTCAACCTCATTTAAACATGGGTGTTTGATATTGAGTATGGAAATGAACTTAAATCCCGATCGTCAGTCACTGGTTTATTCACAAAAAGTATAAATTATGCACGCGCGCCCTTCGATTGGTTGCGCTACACTCACACCCTCTCTGACACATTGTGGAGATTTTCACTTCTTCACTCACCATCATTCGGTGTCGTTACTCACGGGATGATATCATTTGTTTCAAACGTGCCAGGACATACTTCGATGGTTCAGTGGTTTGTGCGACTCCATTTTCTCACTGTCCAGGTTGGACAAAAAACGCAAGCGTGCAGGATGGCAACTTGCCCTTAATTGTACCCCTCTGTCAAAGATGACTGTTCCCTCATTGGTCAGCACCAACACTCGGTCCCTGTTTCCCAAAATGTCGGATTTAACTAGTGTTCTCCAATCAACAATTCATACGAGCACGTGTGCAGTCTGTGTTCAAGAATCCTGGTTGAATAAGGACGTAAATGACTCTCTAGTGTCATTCGACGGTTTTCAAGTTTACCGGCAGGATCGTAGAACCGGAGGAAAAAAGACCGGAGGGGGTGTTGCCACCTGTGTCAACGTTTCCTGGTGTGTCAAGTCCCATGTTATGTTTCAGTACTGCTCAGAAGGTATTGAGTGCCTAACTATACAGTGTCACCCTAGATTTTCCCGTTTTACACAATTTTGACTAACTTGTATATAGCTCCTTACTCTACACATTCTAATCGTATGTCACTTTTTGACTGGTTTATACCTTTTATTGCCCCACTTTTAGATGTTGACCTGCACATAATCGTTGGTGACTTCAACCATACTAGCACTTATCTACTTTTATCATTGGGTATGACAGATCTCTGTCACTCTCCCACAATAGGTAACTCTATCTATACTGGACAGAGTAATTATCAACCACCCAACTCTTTATTCGTAAGCACTAAAAGCTCCTATTTCTTCCAGTGATCATTGCTTGCTCGTAGTTTGACCTAAAGCTTATTCACACAGTGCACACAAATCTTTCTCCTGATCTGAGCTCATCGGATTTGGTTTTCGTAACTTCTCATCTGCAAGTATTTCTCTCCTGAATGAATCTCTCAGACAGATCTCTTTATGGTTTTCATCATCTTCTTCTCTGCTCACATGTGTTTCTTTATTCACCCGAACAATCAATGCCATTTTTAATTACTGCTGTCCTGTTCAAAGTCCGTATTTCTCCAACGCAGGGATAAACTCTCTCCTACTAAAGTCGCTGCGACGCAAAAAGGAACGTGCGTACAAGTCTCACAATGCTTCAGCTGTCAGGTATTTGCCCAGGCTTATCAAAGCTGAAGTAAATAAATTGAACGCATTATCCTCCGATCAAATTCTGAGGACTGGAAACAGCAAACACCTGTGGCAAGGTATAGGAATTCTCTGTGGATGGAAGAACGTACGGTCGAAGCTGGATGTGGATGCTGATGATCTCAATGCATTTCTGAGTCATTGATCGGACATTCTTCCTTCCTAATTGTCACAAAATATTTGTAACGTGGAACCATTCTCATATTGTGATGTATTAAAACTTTTAAAAAGCTGCAATTTTTCTTCTGCTGCAGGCCCGGATGGCTTACATCCAGCCCTCTTCAAATTTGGTGCTGGTTCCATAGCTGGGGCAATTACCTACATTGTAAATGAATATTTTAATCCTTCAACTATCCCCGACTGTTGGAGGCCGGTTGCAATCATACCAATCCCCAAAGCACCCCAATCCTCTATCCTCTTCACACGTTTTCGTCCCAGATCAATAACATCTCCAGCTCCTAAATTGACTGAAAAGGCCATCCTCAAGCAGTCTATAAACATTCCCAGTGATCCGTTACAGTTTGCTTACAAGCCTAATAGATCGACCTTGGACGCAGTCTCCATCCTGATTCATTCAATCACTAAATCTTTGAACAGCTCTGTTAAGTCTGTTCGATGTACTTTTCTGGACCACTTCTCTGCATTTGATTCCATTCCTCGATCTAAGTTTTTTATAAAAACTGGAATCGTTTGAATGCCCCGCACAGTTGTTAGCTTGGTTATCCAACCATTTCACCGATAGGGTACAAACCACTCGATTGGGGAAGGCCACATCAAAACCCTTAGTCAACAAGTCTGGGGTCCTCCAAGGAGCTGTGCTATCCCCATACGAATTTTCCATTTATATTTGTGATATTCCCTATGTTTCTCCCGCACGAATTTTGAAATATGCAGATGATGTCGTGTTGAGCTCACCCATTTCTTCTTACTCTGATCTAAGCTCTTTCACCGATAACCTGGATCAAATTCAGCCATTCTCCTCCTCATCGGGGCTAACCCTGAACCCCAGTAAATGTGTTGAGTATTTATATAGCTTTGCTTGCTCCCCATATCCGGCGGACCCCACAGCGATTAATAACAATCCTTTATTCAGAGTGAACCCTGTCAAATATCTTGGTGTAACCACAGGTAGCAATCTCCATTGGTCAACCCACATCCACAGCTGCATTGGTAAACTGCGGTGCCTTTCATTTCAAATACGAAAGATCAAACAGTTTCGCGCATCCCAGTCAGTTATTTCTAACTCTGTTTGTCAGTGTGTTTTCCACATCTTACTCTACTGTTCCCCAGTTATTTTTCCCGGTTTACTCAAACAGAATTTCAAAGTTTTACGCCGCGGTCAAACCATTATTAGTCGTGTCTCTTCTACTCCTGTGAATGAATTAGTTGTAAAGCTTTTAGATTATTACATAACTTCCTGTGTGAAATTTGCTGAGAAGATTCTCACAGATCCTGACCATCCATTGCACGCAGAACTGATACTATGTCCTTCCCTTCATTCAACACGCTCCCAATTCAGTCAAATTTCATCTCGAATTAAAGCTTACCGCAATTCACTCATACTGTATCTTGCTCGTCCACTCATAACTAAAGAACGAACCATAAGTGAACTTTGTCTTAACCTTGGATTATGAAATGTCCCCATGTCTGTAGAAACTTTTCTCCCCATTGATTATGTACATTGTGACCGTTAGCGTGTATGACTTTAACCGAAATGTGAGCTCCAGTGCTTGCAGACGTTATACATAATACAATACAATACAAATCTTTTCTAAATATCAAACTGAAAATGTTATTTCACTTTTCATCACTTACGTACAATGCGGAGGAAGATTTCGCGACCGGGTTTTGTAACTTGAACTAGTTTCAATGTTTCCGACAGGCTCTTATATTGATCATCACGTAATATGGTCTGAAACGCGCTTGTATACGTTTCAACCAGTATATAAATCCTTTTCTGCATTAGGTAGAATTGATTTGCATGTTCCTCAAACTTAGAGGCATAAATTCACATCGCATATAGTATGGAAAAATGAAGCCCCTGTTTTTTCTATTTTTTAACTTTATTTATGTTAGTCTATCTACTCAAACATTTCACATTACTAACATCCCACCAACTGACCAACCCAGAGAATGATGCAGCATAAAAAATCTTCATGTGTGGATACTCATGCATTTACATTTAAAAAGCAGACCCTTGCAATATAGTATAAACCACTGGGCGTTAGCGTAAAAGAGGTTGATGTTACTTAAAATACTATGAACCTGAGGTAAACCGAACGGTGTGTGTTCTAACACCAATAATCGATTTTCGAACGTTCCACAGCAAACAAGATCAATAAGAGTGGGGACTCGCGGGACTTCCTGTGAATATCAGCACATTCCACAAAAATTCACGAATCTTATTTGCGTTCACGGTGATTTAATTTGTTTTCTCATAGAAATGGACCAATCTATTGGCAAATATCTGCCTAATTGGCAACCACAACTTAATTGGAATAAGAACCTTTAAAATGAAGGTCATACATCTATAATCATCATGAGAATATGGTTCTATCAAAGGCCTGAACTGCATTCACAAGTGTAAATTGACTCAGATAAAACGTGATCACTTTTGTTTTGCATGCTTCGCCCCTACCTGACTCAGTCCACATGCCTTAATTACCCTCCAACAATCCGCTACACTTTACAAACAATTTCGCGCGTACAAAGCTCACACTCATCTCGAGCTTCGTTTTTATTCTTCCAGGTCACGCTGGATTACGTTCGTTGCAGTCCGGGAAACAATGCGGGATACGTCCGAAAGTAAAAGCGTCAGAGATTCGATGGATATAGTTTGGTAAACGCAAATCTATCATACAGATTTAACATTTATTATTCATGAGCGAGATTTGTAGAGGTTCATTGGGGTGTATACCCCCAAAACCCACACGTAAATAACGAATAAACTATGAGACTTCATGATGGAACAAGCAGTGACATCTCCTAAATTATCTACATTTTATAGATGCGAAACCAACCTTACCTGTGGAAAGATTAACGGCTATAGTGAAGTGCTTTTCGAAAGCAGTGTTTCGTGTCAGTGGTAGATCTCAATTTCAAAAATATGAGCGATGACAAAACTGAATTAAGATTTATAGGAAGATCCGAAAATAAATTACACTAGTTCTATCAAGAAAATTGAGGATATGTGTAGATTCAGATTGTACTCAACAAGGTTTGTCAAAGGAAAAACTATATTTTGAAGCACATTTAAAGTTTGGCACAGAGTCATGAATCGACACGGATTAAATTGAAACTTGTCTGAAACAGATGTGAGCATTTTGCAGGATAAAATGGAAGCATACTGCTTTTGAGTTGACTGAATGTAAAACTCAATTTTGCTTGAGAATATCTTGGAGTGTTTCAAGGTGATTATAACACGTTGTATTTCATACGCGTACGCAACCACAAAGTCTTTCGAAATGTGAGAAGTTGCTAAATTACCCAACAACTTCCATATTATAAAATTTCTCGCTTTGTAGATACAATATACATGGAGCAGTAGAAGAATAACTCGAACAAAAATCAAGGGTACTCAGTTTTCATCAAGTAAAAACCTAATATCCCTGGTTTGCTAACAGCATATCTCAACTTCCAGAACCAAGCGGTTTTTGCACGACAAGTCGGGATCAAAGGGAGACAATTAGTCACAAAGAAATGCAGATGTATCTCAAATGAGCATCTAAATAGGAGCATTTATGTGAAACGCACGTGAAATGAATTACCCATTACATACGAAAACCGTTCATTCAACTTGAACCAGTTTTGGGACCACTTTTCATTCGTTCTGATAGTTTTTCTTGCAATTTTTTGTTTTATTGCCGGTCGGGCGTCAATGAGTCGTTCTTTTTGGTTAGGAGAACCAAATGCGTAATACACTGGGTTTGAGTTTGATTATTCCAGTCCAGATTCCCTTGCGTTCTCATCCACGAGAATGGAGGACCAGTGCGACTATTCACTTCCGGACAGGAAAGTTAATGAGTCAATTCCGGTCGGTCTGGAAAACGGGTGGAGAGGTACGCACGGCGTTCCAAACTATACTCGGTGTGGTTTGAAGATTTTCAAACTTTTCCTGACATACAAAATAGTTGCTTTTTTTAAGAACAATTTAGGTTATTCATTTTACTTTAGTGAATTTCACTGAGAAAAACTGCAGACATTCTGAAGAAACTATGGACTCGACTTTAACTCTTATGTGAGCTGATAAGTGGGAATGATTAACCTAGGTATGCAGCTTTTGAACCTCCAACCAGTATTTACGAAATGAAACCAGAATTGTAGTTTTAACTTCACTCATATGCCATCTTCAGAGACAGTTAGTCCGTTTTGTGACCTGATTGGAAAGGAGCAAAACAGTGCATCATTTGTTTACTCCCATGAAAATTCTCTCAGTCAACAACAGCTTCCATACATGCAAGATTTTATTCGTTCGAAACGGTAATTTTTAGAATTCATTCCTATAAGCAATCTTTAGTTCATCCAATTTAGCAGTACACAAGGAAAGAACCAGATTGCAGTTTACACGTCGCCCTAGATTTAAAACACATGTATGCAGGTTATCTGGCTCAATCCAACTGGGACCGTGATTCAGACCATGTGGAAATAATGCTACAACCAAATGAGGTTTGGTCACCGACACACACCGATTTGTCAAATATGTATCAAATTCTTGATTCTGGTCGTTTCCAACAGCAAAATATTTAGTTAGGAATACGTAAGTAACCCCAAAAGTATACCATGCAGACCAACTCAGGGCTATGCAATATGAGTGCACTCATACTTGACTTCATACCGTTTAAGGTCACCACAACAGCAACCCGGAGTCCGTAACTTCTACTAGCCTTACCAGTGTCCTCTTATCTGCTATTCTCCTGTCAGCCTTTGATTGACCTCAGCTTCTTTCCTAAGAATTCCCTAAACATGTATTAGTTCAATAGCTGAAAAAACCCAAAACATTGTTTTTTGTTTATTTTTCTATCTTTCGGCCACCATGAACAAGTGAAATACCTTAAAAACAAACCTTAATCATAATTGAGGCTGCATCACACTAAACGATAAGGATCTTTCACTGACTCATCCGGATTTTCTCAAACGGAAGTTTTCTAAAAATGTGCTGTATACCGTCACAAATAGATTCGATTCATTTAGGAGTCAGAAAACGGAATGAATAAACGTTTGACAATAATACTCAACATCTCAGAAAAGAAACGAACATTTTACTGGAGCCAATAGCTTGTGAAATGGGAAATGCAATCGAATTTTACAAAGTAAAGCAATATAATCGTCTTACACACAGAGGGGAAAATGTTTATTGGAAGAGTTAAGAAGAATCTTATTTTGGGTAGCAAAAAGAGTTTCACATCCGATAAATATGCTTTACTTGGTGTTTCTAGACATATAAAACTGAAAAGCACAGTTTGCAAATGAAATTAATTTACTACTGATATTTTTTTCGTTAGCGAGACGATGAAACAGCGCAGGTGCATAATCAGTTTCAACACCACGGTGAGTATGTCTTGCGGCGAAACATGCTTCATGATGCAAGTCAGTGCACTCTACGCAGCGGCAGACATTGAGTGAAATGAATGGCCACCGAACAGACCGGTTGCCCGGACTCTTGCTTTTTTGCGCATAAGTCCACCAACGAATTCGAATGTCAGACTCATCGCCTATTCCATTTTGTTGTTGGTGAGATCAGGCTAGTTCATAGTGCAGGTCTCGAAACTGCTTTCGGACGGTGTGTGATAGCTGTGCACGCAGAGCCCACACAGGAGTTGACCGTAGGAATCAAAGAGCACAGGATCTGAATTGTTTACTACCACTCACAGATAGTTGGTGTTCATTTTGTGATGCCACCCGGATCAGCATTGTACATTACAAAATGAGACTGTGATCGCAAAGTTCCCGATATATGGAAACAATCTCAAACGATTTATATCAAATCTCACGTAGGGACTTGTCAACTATATCACTAAGAGCCGTTTACTTACTCGTAAAGGTACCTCGTTCAGTGCCATCAGGAGCTCTAGAATGCGTACTGTTTATTGAGCTCTACCTGAATAAGAAGTGACCGATGTATCTAATTTCTTTTCAATATTTGAGTTCCTCAGTATTCCGCTTTAGAGTATCCGTCAAAGGAAATAGCGTTTGTTAATCTGCAATAAAGAAACATAGTCACGAATGTTTTTCTGATGGATTACTGGGGTACCGGGTTGTGCATCAAACCGCTGTGGGCTATGAACAACATACAGTGATTGCGAGTGCAAGCTACACTCAGTAATTTTTTTGTATTGGTGTTAAACCAAAACATCAAGACAGTCACAGAAATACACAACAATTTTCAAATAATGAGGGATTTGTGCAAGTGATTGAGCTAATGTTTTTTTCTGAAACGTTAGAGATATAAAATATAAATACTTCCGTTCTGACGAATATTTAAAATGAACTGAAGGGTTCTCCCGGACAGTTAAACTTAATAACTTTTATGATCTTCTAAGACTTTTAATTGTTTGCTGTTGTTAAAATGATGCGTTCATTCAGCCAGGCTGAATCGTTTTCTAGCTATTTGATCTCCCACGAATAGGGTAAGTTACACAGTGCTTGATGAAAATGAGCAACACGTAGCGAAATAAAATGTGTGCTTCAATTAAGTTATCTAAAATCGATCGTTCTCGCACATTCCCCACGGGAAAAAGAAAATGTACATCTCAATTTCAAAAATACCAACTAATTCAGCACTTAATTTAGTTAAACAACCTCAAATTGTACATTTTATTCCACGGGGAATATAATGTCGATATGAGACGCAAATACCTTCTCACAGTTCGGGAAAAATGACTGATACACCGTTTGCTACTCGCCAACGGTGTAACAATGAGAATGAGAGAAAATTTATGCAGATGAATATCAGACAGTAACATAGTTCGCGGGGAGAGTTTTACTTGACTATATCAACTTCAAGGAAATACACACCACCAAACCGGTGAAAATCAACGTGCAATTAAATGCTAGAACTAGGAGTTTTGGAATGCTAACAACAGCGTGCAAGATGTTTATCGTCTCTCATGGATAAATGACAAAGAACGACCAAATGAAATGTACGGAACGCCATTTTTCCATCTGATAGAAACCAGTACAGCATGTTTTCTTGTTTTTTCGGGTGTATGAAGCGGAAAATGGATGTCTTTAAACGGGAAGGTGTGAATTCTTGCCTAATTCACGCGAGGTGGGGAAATACGACGGTACTGATTCAAGTGTGGGAAATAGATATAATTGTCTGTTGTGCGGGTGGGTACGCTAGCCGAAAAGGACTCGAATGGCACCACGCATTTCGTAATCAGATTACTTCACCAGATGAACATATACCGGTGTATTCACATAACTGATCGTTGTTGCCTAAGAGGGAAAAGTGGACAAGTGTTTCACACCAGTAAGTGATTATTCATTTTAGGACAATGGGTAATCAATTATTACAGTCTGTTTGAGCAGAATATTGTATGAAATGTTAATTGCATCATAAGATATAAAAAGTGATTATCATATTTTGAAGAAGTATTGAAGCGATACCTCACGTTGGGGTTACTCATTATCTCATTGAGGACATGGTTTGCAGAAAACATGTCCATGTGGCAATTTTTAACGGATTAATTCAAACTTTAAAGTTGATAAGAATGTTCTTTCCGGACTATTTATTGAAATTTTACAGCCCCCCCCCACAAGACTTGGATGATATGGATAGGTAATGCAACCAGTGTTACTAAATTGAGTTAAACTGAAGTAAAATCCCAAATGAAAAACTAATTAGTGGGACTGATTATTGAATAAAGAAAATAACAAAATTAATAAAAACAAAAACAATTACGAAATCCCAATTTAGAGAATAACACATGAAACTGATCTTCTGCATTTCAGTCCAGTAAATGACTGCCTAAATTATTAAGCCACGGCGACCTGACCTATTGGCTATTTGTCTAGGGAACGCCTGATGCTATCCAACCACCGGTGCGTGCCAAGGAATGTCATTCTCAAATTCAACATTGGTTGCTTAATACCGATTATTTTGCACAATCACTATATGGCAACGTCATACTGATTGAAGCCGTCTGAGGACATCTGTGATTCAGAGGAACGAAATTGAGGTTTTCAAGGAATTTGGTGTCACCATATAAAATTTAAAGTAATGGGTTGCATAACAGAAAAACTATTGTAAGTTGAAAAAATGGCTTTTTATAACCCGCTTCGAACAGTTGTAACCGTGAAACTCTGAATGGATTATTTTTAAAGTAGTCTGTAGATTTGTGGGTTATAACACTATGTTCCATTAGCTAGGACAAGGAGACCTAAAGAATATGCTAGTATTCTAGAGGCTTGGAAATAAGGCGACGATAGCGGATGAAGTGAACGAGAAACGGTCAACCTATCCTGAGAGTTGGGAGTGATCAGCCGCAGAAGAGTTTTAGGTTGAACGGTGGTAATTACTCTGGTGACAGCAGGAATCACCATCTCTTATATGCTATTTCTGATTCATTTAACACATCTTCGGATCATTAGTTGACAGCAAGTGATTCGCTTTATTCAAACGGTGACTTTGATTACCTCCAGGTTATGTAAGTGGTTGGAAGTTACACAAGTTGAACGTAATTAGTCATGCATTACAATTATCACACAGTTGTTCTGTCCTCTTAATATGCAACATTCATCGATCTGATGAAGGCCAGCACGCAAACAAAGTGCTATGAGTTCAATAAAAATGACAGACATTTTCTGATTAGTTGTTTGGCAGCCGATATATGGTACAGACATGCAGAGGTGTTCGAATAGTGTGTGGATAACACGAAAGATCAACGTCATCCGTTACGAATCTTGACTCACTGACTTCAGCCTTTGTTTGTTTATTACGTTACTATTGTTTTACGCAATCCGTGTTAACCTTAACGCTGGCAAAGCCAATTGGTCACTTTACCAATTACGAAATTGATAATGTTCGTCACTTTTACTGTTGCCCATTGTAACCAGCGTTGGTCGACACCAGTGCAGCCGTTATGGTTCATGACCTTAGTGACTGATTGCGCTCATTATTTGATGTCATAGCATCATTTGTGAAGTAGAAGTGCAGCTCTTGTACTTGTACAGAAAATGAGCTACAGTGAACATGATGCGCAATAGTAAAATGAAACAACACAAATTGAACATTAGTTGGCTCATCCTCATACAGATAAGCTGAAGGCGATGGAAGCTAGGCTCTGGAAATGTGTGCGTTGGACGGAATGCAAGTTCGAAATTTTGTACAGTTTCCTCAGGTGTGGATCAGATCACTCGGGCACGTGAAGCGTTCACACTTCTTATCAACAAATCCTTGCTGCTACTATCCCAATAAGACCTGTTCGCGGACACTGATGGAACTGGAAGTCTTTATAAGGCTGCAATGAACTCGCGGATTCTGTGTGGGTGGTCATTCAGTGGACGAACTGTCCGCTTTTCATAGAAGCCCAGCTATTACCAGAGAAACAACAAAATTTGAATGACGTTTAGTGAAGTGCCGTCCCCGGAAATCCAGTAGTCTGATCGAAGGTTGTTTTGTACTTCGGAAATTTTGATCGTGTGTTGAGGTCGCTCGATGAATTTGCTTGTATGTGCATTGTTTCAATAAAGTGGGATTGTTAACTTAACAATTAATGATGTACAAAGACTTTACGATGATTTGAACGATTACTGATGAATACACTGCCATGTCAGACAATTGTACGGCATTTGCCATAAATTGTCAGCACGAATGCAATGAACGGTACTTTAAGGGAATCAACACCACCCTCGTTGACATCTCGCTAACCATCCAAATCGCTTCTGATTTATTTTCGTTTGTTGGCTTTTTCAACTTTCAAACGATCATTGGAAGCCAAGCAAGATTCTCCATGCTTAGGATTGTGTATTACAGTATTTTCGGAGGTTACTTTGACTCACGTAGTTTCCTGTATGCTTAGTCTTGATACAAAGAGTATGTATTGTTGGGAGAATGGGGTGTACAGCCTCACCGCAGTCCAAATTTACCCTCAGATGACCTCATCTTTCCATTTTGTGTACCACAGGGTCCCTTTTGTTCCGATTTTTCCTAAATGAAGCTTTAACTGGACACCCTTCTTATCGCACGTCTTTAACAATTGCCGAATCCCGCAATAAAAAACAATAATTGAAAACGTTTACAATTTCTTAAGCCTATCAGCAACCAATAAACCAGACAAAGTTCATACACAGCAGTTTAAAATTATGTATCTGTTATTAGATTGTTCACTTCTGTTATTCCGTTTTTCGTAGTCGCCGTAGCTGATCTTTTTGTCGTATTCACATTAATCAGTAATTAAGGAGAGAGCAATGAAAAATGCAGTGTTCATTCAGCGGGTTGGAAGATTGAGGAGGTAGAAATGGAGGCCAGACACACAAAAGCGATCACTGAATAATCCACAGAGATTCGAAGAATTTATTGAACCAACAAACAAGCTAAGTGATCTACTCTGAATGTGTACAATGTTTGTTGAACGTGCCGTTGTTATCGATTGAATCATATAGCGTAGACCGAAAACAAATATTTCCAGATGCAAGCAATTCGTCAATGAATCCGGACAGCATTTTTTCAATTGTAGTTGATTTTCTCTTCACCCGTTCTCGAAATGCGGGTTGTTTGCTAAGTTGCACTTGCATGCTAAGCTTTCGCTTTTCGGTTCACAACAAACACCCCAGTTTGTAGGCAAGAACAACGTGTGCTTTGAATGATCATAAGGCCTACAAGTCAAGTCAGAAAACGCTATAGGCACCGAAGGAGTCACTTCTACATTTCGCAAACTTGTACAGTGCATATATGAAACAGTTGCAATAACCAAACCACAGAAAATTCGATAATGTAACAAAAGAAAACATAACACGAAAGTCTATCCTAGAGTTGGGTGATGACTTTATTACAATCAACCAAAAGCCGGTCAATAACCGGAATTTCACCTTTTCTGCATGTGGAAGTATGTGCAGCGAAGAGTCAAGTTGTGAAGCATGTTCGGGCATTCGGAGGACATTCACAATTTCGGAATACAAACAGAGCCTTTTATTACCTCTTATCATATCAACAAAAGCATTGCAAGCGTCGAAATTCGTGGAAAACACTCAACCGAAACAACGCAATCGATTCCACTATATCGGGACAAGAGAAATAAGGGGAATAGTCTAAATTGATGTCGGGACCAGGAGAGGGTCATTCGAATTCCTATTCATGAATTCAGTAGTCATTTCCTACAGGACTAGTACCGCGCTGATGACGTTCGTTCATTGCAAGTATCATATGGGAAGTGGGTCAATCTGGTAATGTATAAGGGAACAAATAATCAGAAACAACCTAGTCACGAATTCCTGAAATGCCCTGAATCTGTCGTGAAGCCATTCATATCGTGTTTTCTACATTACCATATCTACTTGACTACTACCGGATGTCTTGTTCACTTTTGAATATCGCGATACTACTCACAGTGTGAGTAGTAACTTACAACAATGGTTAGTTGTCGATTTTCAGCCAATACTGGTTATTAGACATAGATCTCTTGCATTTTTGACAAGAGGAAACAGTAGAAACACAACACTGCGCCTATTTTTGTTTTTAATGATATGTTAGCATGTAAACTGTGTACTAAAACAATAACCGTAGTTTCTGGTGAATTTGAACACAATGGATGCACATCTAGTTACTTGGAAAAGTATTTGAATTTCAGCTGCCATTAGGAGTAGAAAAGAGTCTTACCTATTAAAAAGCCGGAAAAAATCATGTCAATAAAAATATAAAACCGACTGACTACTAAACTGAAACTTTTTCTTAAAAAAGCCAATTGTAACTTGTTGGAAATTAAATTGATCATTCATACCTAAGTACGCACGACCTGGTTCAAATATAAGTGCCAGATGCCACTGGACAATGCTACCGAAACCAAATAGTTAACACCGAAAATTCGCCAGCCCTACCAAAAACGCTTTTTATTCCCTTGGTAACAAGGAAAACTTTAAGTGCGACTTACGAAGAAACCAAAGACTAAAAAACTACTTTGGTCCATCAAAAGCACTATGCCTGATGAGATGATACTAGTCATCTCGTTGGGCATATTTCTGTTCTCTTTTACGCGATTTCTCCATGAGCTAATTCAGCATTGAATGGCTGTTATGTGGGCACAAAACTGAATCAGGGAAAAAGGGTTCCTCGTAAACTTTGGCCCTCACAACGCATTTTGTGGATAATAAAAATAAACAAATAATTAAAAAACGAATAGCGTATTATTTCAACTGTTAGACACACTTTCGGTAATGATTTATTGAATTCAAAACCAT
This sequence comes from Echinostoma caproni, assembly GCA_900618425.1. Classification (NCBI taxonomy): domain Eukaryota; kingdom Metazoa; phylum Platyhelminthes; class Trematoda; order Plagiorchiida; family Echinostomatidae; genus Echinostoma; species Echinostoma caproni. Next base: position 21,120 of record UZAN01042694.1, on the reverse strand, counting down.
AGGGAAAAAAGGCACGAAAGCAAACTCGAAATATTTGATCGTTTATTGCTAACCAAATTATTATATTTTGCTCTTCTGTAGCACTGTTCTAATGAAAAATGAAGTGTCTCGAGTGAAGTATTGTTCGAACCCCGTTCTTCTTTAATCAGATCCGATAAGAGAATGAGAAGCAATAAGGAAATCGTTGAATAAATTTATGTTTGTTTTGCTCCGGGTCACTGCTACACCCATGCAGTATTTTAAAATGTAGGAAACTGTTCCCACTCGGAAATAAGTGACCAGTGGACATGTTTCATCTCTTTCGAAAAGGCACCTGATCAGTATGATTCGTTCTATCAAAATTGTGAAATGGTAACTTTTAATCAAGTCATTCTACTCACTAAAGTAAAAATATGTGGCTTACTTGGTAAGTTCCAATGAAAAGATGCATACAGACAGATAGAAGGAGGAAGACTAAATGGAAAATGTCATGTTCACAGTAGATGGATTTATTATGAAGTGATGTGTAACACGTTTACTGGTAGATTAATGCTTGATTCATACAGACANATGAAACCTGCCCACTACGTGCTGACTTACTCCTGTATGTAAGAGCCACTCAATGCAACTAACGATTTATCTCCCCTAATGGGTCTGCGTACAGAAACCCCTTAGTAAATTACTTCTTCCTGGTTCTGACTGATAATAGGTAGGTTTACGTTGGAACTTGCAAACCGTCCAGTGGCTTTTATATTGCTTTTTGAATATAGTGTCCTAGTTTATTTTCTGTACCCTGCAGGCATTGCACCGAGCGTTTGCTTTTTGTTAGAAATGTTTCTTTAAATCAGGTGAAGCTTGAAATCAAAAACATAGATCAAAGACAGAATTCTATAAAACGATAAAGAATCAGATGTGGGCGAACTGTACGGTGAACATCCCTTTATAACGACATAAAAAATAATCAGGTGCATCGGGGAGAAGAGACGGTAATAAAAGCGTTTACTTACTTCACGCGAAAACCCTATGTATTATAGTTTCAAAAATGGTGAACGGTTGAAATGAGTCCCTACCCAATTCATATGGTTGGATGTGTTAACCTGAGTCACGGATGAACAAACACATCTTTGTGCATCGGCAACCAAACATTCGAACGTTACTACATGAGCGACTAGAATTATTGTAACCCATTGCGAGGTAGTTAATAACAACCTGTCAACAGTTACTGCACACTGTCCCAATGGAGTTCGTAGATAGATAGAAAGATTGAAAACGGTTGCGAAATAGCATGACACGGAAGCTCAAGTGAAAATAGTTAACGCCTAAGAAAGAATAGTGATAAACTAAAAAGGGATAAAAAGTACAATACAAAGGCGGAGAAAAATAGCTAACATGTCCAGCCCCGTTTCGGTCCATATCGGAATCGCTGGTGGGAATGCTTGTGGGTTTTCAATTCATTTTGAACTATTGTTGACACTCACGGAGTTAGAACTTTAAACAGCAGTTGATTTATTCTGTATGACGTTGACAGTGTCCGGAGTCCTTTTCAGTTTCAGAATAAATAATGGCGCCTTGTATTGAAATAATCACTCCATTGGAGACAAGGTTTTTTTTAGCTTGATGGAGTCAATCCAAACACAGATAGTTGCCATGGCAAATCATTGCCTCGTGGGTTGCGTGAAGCGAATTTGCGAAAATAAAGTGATGAACTTCCAACCACATAGAACACTACATTTGTTTGAAACCAGCGTCCAATTTTTTCAGTCGTATCTTGCAAATAGCTTGAGAAACTGAATGAGTGGAATTTAACTTTTCTATTTTTTGAAAGAAAAATGCTTGATTCCTTCTTTTTCCCGTATTTTTACCGAAAACGTTCTCATTTTGGCCATAACGAACAAAAGAGATTCTAAGTAGGTAAAAATGGATAAAGACAATTAGAAAGTCAGCAGCATTGTTCAAACTCTGTTTCTCCAACCGTCGACTCGTTTATAGTATAATTGAAAGTCATTAGTCAATAGGTCACCGTTGCGTTTCGAGAGTTGGCTTATCGAATGTCGTTCCCCAAGACCCAAGACCTTATGTTAAAATGATCCAAGGACCTGCTTTTCAGGTGAGAGAGATAAGAGTTATGGAATTCGGCTGAAGCAAACGAGGCAAAATGTAAGTTGAGTTTGCAACTGACAAACACCTATGATCGGCGGTGTGTGCTTGAGTGTTAACTCACAGTTACTGCGTAATCGAGGTGTACGAAGTAACGGTTTGCTGGTTGTAACGAAAATATACATAAAATACAAATGCTAGTTTCTCCGATTTTGGGACATTTTGAAAAGTCACACAGTAAATGGGTAACCACACACAAAAATAATATTCCCCAACGTACCCGGTCACGATTATAAGCTTATTGATCGAGGAAGTGAGCGACCATTTGATGACATGGAAACCAATCTCATTCGCATCGGGATGATCACGAAAACGGCGCTTTAGCTGTGCAACTGCACTGTCCAGCTATTGGAGACCTGACCTGGTTGGAGAATCGCATGCCATACACACAACAAGTTTTGCTCGTTGTAACTCAGGCTGAAATCGGTTTTGTTCAATTCGCATGTAACCAGATCATGATGCTTGTTCGCTAAACCATAGCAGCTCACCGATCGAAGAATATTACAAAGAGCGTTAGATTCTTTAGGTCAGACAGTTCGTTGGTTTTCGCTGGTTGCCGCCTTTTGTGTTCAGTAACGAAATTCAGCTCCATCACACGCACACAAACGCGCTCGCGAACATTGCATTGTACACCTATCCCACGGGATGAGGTCAAAATTTTGTACTTTTCTCACTCCGACGGAGGTCAGCTTCATTTCAGTTTTCATTTACCTTGTCCACCCTACTGCCCACACACAAATATATGATGGGAGGTCAAGCAGATCACAGGACTACTGAAATACACGCTTGAGCTATTCACCCAGATGAATGAAACAATCGGTAACACCAGAACACACAGAGGCCAAACACATGCAAACACCATTGTATGGATATCCTACACCTTTGACCCTATTAAGTAACCACATTAACGAAGAGGTCATTTTGTCCCCCCTTTGAGAGGTGGCAGTGGTAAGGACGAGGGAAGGGTGAATCGAATCGGCTGTATAATGGTTGCAGTTATTACAACTGCAGCAATTTCGTCAGAAGGTCAAGTCAATAGAAAAAAAGGTCAACGGGGATTGAATAAATGAGTGAAATGACTCTATTGAATGGATAGCGAAGAGAAAGGCAATTCCAAGGTGAATTTGCGAGGCAGTTTGGTAACAGCCAATCCATTAAGTCGCCGAATAACGCGCAGTGTTATGTCCTCGTCAAAGCAAACTAAAAAATGAGGAGAGTAGAGTGACTTTTCGGAGGCATTTTAACTTC
>UZAN01042694.1:2689-17224 GCA_900618425.1 Echinostoma caproni | reverse complement strand
TATCAATAATTTCACTCAGACAAATTATGACTTGTTTCACTAGTAGACCCTTAAAATGGAATCTTGATTGAGTAGTAGAGAGAAAAACAGCCCGTTTCCGACAACTCATATATCGGGTCAATACAGGTCTATGCATGAACTAAACGCCTATGTACCAAGTGATGGTGAACTAACCGTGAAATTCTTCGGAATGAATGTGGTGAATTGCGTTTGAGAAGAATTTAAATCGTTGTTTGTGAGTCTTTGGCGAACAAAGAGAACGGAATGACAAAAGCGGTCGGTGGGGGACGGAACATGAAACAGGTCCGGTCAAACACAGAGGTCACGTTTGTGTCAAGCATTCATGAGAAGGATCATGATTGCCTTGTTCTACTCCAGGGAAACTGATGGGATTGTGATCTCCCCGAGCGATATTATGATCAAGTTTTCATTTCATCTTTGGACACGTACCTCTTGTGAACGTTGTTATGGGGATTATATTTCCGTTGTCCATCTTACTTGAAAGACCATTTGGGATTCTCGAACCAGCTCCTTCGTTGGCACAACCCAGCAGGCAAGGAAAGATTTCATACCTTCATTTGAGAATTTTGCTTATCAGTATCGTCATTCATTGAAAAGTAATAAACGTGCCAATAACAGGCAGCATAATGAAGCACTAACAACCTGCAGAGGAAAGGGAATGTCCAACTTGGTAAACCTGACTGAGGCTTCGATTTAGAGCTGTTGGACCCTGTTGAGTACGTAAATAAGTTGGAGTACTTGTGGAGGGGGGGAGGATACGAGGCGAGGTTCAGAAGAGTCTAGGAATAAGAGGACAAAATAAATACGAAGATTGCCTAAGAGTTTCACTTCACTCCACGAGAGACAAAACAACAGACCTATTAGGTATCAAACGAACAACTGTGACCAGCCGGTACATCTGTCTGATGGGATTACGGTTTACGGATTTAAATGTTTCTCCTTGTCAACCTATTTCGACACTTGTCTACTGAAGAACAACCCGAAGGATATTAGATTTGGCGGTAGCCATACAAAAACGGAGTAAAAAGGCATTATTTCACGTGAAGTCGTTCTATGTAAGTGTTCTTTTGTGGGAAACACTGACTCCCTTAGGTGATTATGTCACAAACGGTGAAGGAGAAATTAAATTTTTACTGACTAACCAGAGCGAGCCACTACTGCGACCTAATCACTCCGTTTCAAGTGAAAACTGTTTAGAAAAGTGAACGTACTTATGACGGGATCGTCTCAATAACTTTTTTCGTCTCATAGTTTTGTTGCAATCTTGTGAATCAGGAACATCCTAACATCGTGGAAGGTTTACTCCTGTATTGCTCCCTCACTGATAAAACTTCTATGTTGAGTTCCTAAGGTACGTTGTTGCATACACGGACCGATATATTCAACTGGAATCACGGGACTTTGAACTGCACGTCGTAAATGGCGGTGGAGAACATTATTTTATCTGAGATGTTAATCTAACCAAACCGTGATAATAGCATATTTAAAGACCATTTGATTGAAAACCCAAATGGATGAAACAACACATTAATTTTACTAGCTCCTAACATCTATGATGCAAGTAGAGGATCCAAGATGTCCGCGTTAGATGCTCCGCGGGTAAATCTGCAGCAAGGACTGAACCAATTAAAACAGATCCGCAGAGGTTACCTTGAGGGGTCAAAAGCATTTAGCTGGAACAGCCAAGAGATCAACAGTCGTTGGGAACAGCCGGGAGTAGCTATCTGTTTGCCTTTCAAGTGTGATACCACAATGAGTCTGTAACCAAGACACCTAGATATGACAATCATCCATGTATTTTCCGCAGCCGCAATGCGCACGCATTCCCCCAGCTGACACATGCGCTCGTTTAACGTAGAGGACAAATTGTTGGTTCTATGTGTTTCCTAACTTTTCAGTTCACGCTTCGTTTGTTTGATACAAGACAAATTCCTCAACTGGGTCTGTGTTTCTTGATCATAAACTGTTTCCTTTTTGAGCACATGGGTTTTTGGCAGATTTGAAGTTTATATGGCGATTGTGAAAAGTTTAGAAGCCTCGATGGGATTCGAACCCACTCATGGACGCCGCCTACGCCTTGTACGCGCAGGCTTTACCAGCTGAGCTACGACACCACAGCGATAGTACTGATCTTTTCACATTTTAATTACCAATCCAACTTACAGAGGCATATGGTATTCACCAATCAACATGTAAGCTGAATCCCCCGAGAAGCTTTCCTTAGAATTCATCGTAGTCCATCGAATAAACATCTAAGACAAGGCTAATTGTGCAAATGGGTGTTTGATTTTGTTCGTGTACGGCAAGCAATATAGGCAAGACGATTGAGCAGGTATCACAAAAGATCGAGGAATACAAACCAGCCCGGATGATCACTGGGACCAGGGAAACTGCATTCAGTTCAATGATTACACATATTGTTGAGAGTGGATACCAGGGGTACAGGGACGAATACAAAATCGTCTACTACGTGCCACCGAAACCTGTTACAATCTTTTCACCAGCATTGTATTTTACCAGTTTAAAATATAGCAAAAAATTTTTGCGACTAGTTATTTGTCACAAACGTGATTCGTTTTAACCCGACAGCCTCACAAGACTTGGCCTAACCCTTCCTGAAACCCTTGGACAAAAATCGGAAGTGTGTGTAACCCAAAACAATTGGTGACTCTTTCTCTCCTCGTCGGATCTCTTTGAATTTTCTTTCTGTCTCTCTTAACCGCCGATGAGTAAAAGCAGTTCATTTTCTCAGACCACAATTCATCGCATCATATCAACCAATTAAACTGCAATTATTTGGACACTACTGGTTATCTCCGTGTTTGATGCGAATGCAACCTGTGTTAGCTAGAGGGGAAGTTATGAAAAAGGATCTGATTCACTACTCCTGTTGTTCCGCAAAAGTTCCTTTGAGAATATGAATCAAGCATTAATTGTTTATTATTGAATAATGAAAATCAATAATACTCGGTCTCACTAGTCGCTTAACTCACAAACCCTGACACTTTAATATGTTGTAGAGTTACTTTTTGTATGGCATTTTACGAGTGAATATATCAACAGAGTCTTAAATATGTAGGCGACAAAAATATCCCTCCCTCTGCAAAATTCAACACCATTTGTTTGTGCACGTTCAGTCGCCTACGTCAATCCCACAGAACGTGACTGTCCAGACGCATCTACTTAATCCCTTCGATCTAATCGGGGAACGTTTCGGCCTGCACCCCTGGGAGACTGGTTTGTGCAAATAGCGAGCACTTTCTGTCATTAATTGAACGAAGGTATCAAACTGGCTGGTCAAGAATGGATATTTTCATCCACACTGTGTGTTTCAGGTAACTTTATTGCCACCATCTCGAGACGCAACTGGTGACAACTCGGTTGAGAGTTGTGTATAGTCGCATGGCATTTTAGAAAAGTTGATGTGTCTTTCAATTGTTTGTGAAAGTTTAATCAAGTGCAGTGAATATGGGCATAACGGACAAAACGCTTCAAATCTGACAAGCAGCAGACTATGTATGTTCTCTGTTTAACTCAGACTGTTTTCTACTCAACAATGTTAGTGACTTGCACAGCAGATTTCACAGAGGAGTGGGATATTAATGAAAAGCAGGCAGAAGAAACAATAAACAAGGAGTGTGCTGCCTGTGATCCGCCAACGTTCAAAGGAGATGATAGTTACAAATATCACTGAGATAATTCAGTCCGATCTAATCGTGTTGCATGTTTTGGAGATTTTATCAAGATTGCACGCTAATTCTGTTTGGGATGTGATAGGATTCTGGAACAGATGGCTACAAATATCAAATCTGCATGTTTAAAAATTAAGTAATGCTTGCTTATCTCCGTATTTAATTTATTAATAAACATTATCATGACAAAGAACGTGTGAAAATACGTGACAGATAAAACGAATTGATTTGAAAAAGCGGTTACCGGTTCTCCCTCAGAAAGTGGTGTAAAAACAGAACACGGGGGTTAAACATGTTTACTTTTAAACACCTCAAGCGCTTTACGCATAAACATAGAAGGCTGAAGCGATTACAAACCTGTTTAGAGTCAAGCAAACAACCGTGTCTAGCAACAGCGTCGAAATCTTCGCTTTTTATTATGCGATACTCTTGTTTCCTTGGTCTTTCCTCTCTTATAATGTATCCAACTTCCGGCGCAAATTCTTTATAATATTATATTTTCTCATATGCCTGATTCCAAGCTGTTTGCCAAACAACTCACTGTACAATAATCCTCGTGCTATAAAAAGCTGTAGGATTTGCTCAAGAGCACGATGCTGATAGGTTGCTCAGGCCTAAGCAAGTAAACGTTTTTGTGGCATTCAAAATCGAAGCGTTTAGATAGCTGAAATTTCATCCACAAGGCAGTGGAGCGGTAGCAGAAAGCCGCAGTCCATTGGACTGGAAAGACTGTAGAACAGTGTCCTTTCTAATGACCACGGATACATTTGTGTGAATGAACTTCACAGATTGTATTCTTCTCCGTTGCACGAGTAGACAATATAGTACTCCATTGACAAGTCCTTTGACCAAGTTCACAACGGCTGCATCTGTTTTCCGGTGGTTGTTGCTCAATCTATCATCGGAGCAACCTTAGAATTCACCTATTGCGTTGCCAGTAAGAAGTCCTGAAATTTATTTTACGTAACGCAACACTGATTGTTTCAGCGAATATCCCCGAAGACAGAGCAGTTGCAATGGATTTCATTTTGTCTAAATAATTGTTTCGTTTTTCCTGAGAAAGTGAAGCTTTGGTTTTAGAAACGAAAATCGGATGTAAAAGTGAGTGTTATTTGCCAGCGTTGTTTACCAATGCATACGACGTGGTTAGACTTTTGAACGAGGAATATACTAGCGGAATACAACAGGTGATAACAGCTGTTCGTTACAGTACAGAAAGACGGTAATCCCACTATCTCATCCATTTCAATTACGTTTGAAAACGAGTCATAGTTTCGATCAAAACGGTACAAAAAACAGTTTACAACTCAGTGTACGCCTCCATTCTCTCTTGATATATATATATGCAAAAATTGTCAAATTTTAGTGGAATTTTGTTGAATGTTTAAAGATGCCTGTTATTTCGGAAGCATTTCACGTTCAATTATACTGGGTTGTCAAGTCCAAAATCTAATTTGAGTCTAGTTAAAAACTGTGTTTGTTAGAAAATAATTTTGCACCATCATGCTGTTTATTGTGTTAGACGTGGACTTAGTTTATTCACAAAATGCATTGAGAAGAAGTGCCTGAGGTTGTCATATTGTTAACTTTAACCGAATCCCTTTGTTGAGTTTTATTTTGAAATCGGGCACGAAAATATTGGAGTAGTTGCATTATCGACGTGAAGCTGCACGGATTCATTGCATCAAACGCCTTGTTCTAAAAATGTTCCCTCTTATCATTTCTGGTTCATCAAAAGCAGCTTATTTTGTTACTTTTAGTTTCTGAAGAAATGACAAATGCATATTTTCTGAGGTGGAATGAATATTTCTAAGCTTAACTCTACAACTGATGATGAGGGGTTGTGATTTTCAGTAAAAGGCCAAACTTCTCGGCTTCTAAAATAATTATATTCTATGAACAAAATGTCCCAGTTTTAGAACAAGAAACACATCGGATGTGGTAGAGAAATTATCCCAAGGGACCATGCGTACTGAGTGATTTTTGAGTGAGTTAATCGATCGCCCGAGGTTTGATGGCATTCTAGAAATATTGACTCCGTGGGATTAAACGATTTGTTCCTCATTGAGCACCCAGCATTACTTGTAGAATTTATGGTTACCTCAGTGTTCTACGTAATATTTACTGAATTTAACCAGCTTCCTTCTCTTAGTTCGTGCCAACGGATAACCTGTTTGCGTCTGCATGAATGCATGGATAGCAACAATGGGCGAAGTAAATTAGTAAGAAATGTTATCTTGTCCACGGCTCTGACGGGTTTAAGTTCCCTAAGCGTGTGGAGCTCAGTATAGCACAGTAAAGCAAGTAGCCTAATTACATGCTTCCAGAGTTGGAACGCGATGACTTTACCGGTGAACGACCGGTATTGTTACGAACTGCACAGGAAGCATCCAGCATCATAACAAATAAAATTTTGATGCCATGGAAAACTTTTCTGCTTTGTATAGTTAAGCTGCTGATTAAGATTCAATAACGCAAAGTGAAAAATATTCTTAGCGGAATGCTTTTGCGATTCTAGGCAAACCAATCCTTATTCGATCGTAGTTTGCAACAAAATTGCAAGTACTGTGGAGGATAAGTGAGGAGTATCAGTATACAGTTGTTTTTCTTAAGTATAGTGTGGAATTTCTACCGCGCTAAACAAAAAATAAAGAATTGTTTTTGAGGCACACTCTGTGAATCATAATTTTTATTGTGAACTGCTTGGACATTTGTTTGTCTTCTAACCATTTTTTTCTGATTTTCTAAACAAATTGTGCTTTTTCCGTGGGACCTGATTTAACGTTGAACATACATTTTCTCGATGTAACGTTTTTACGAAAGAGTTATGATTTTTTACATTCGAAGTTGAACTGTTGATAAACACTGTGATATCATTAGCTCCTCGATAGGTAATTTGACTTTGTTGGAACTTGTTTGTAAGGAAAATATGAGAAAATTCCTAATTACGGTCGCAATATACTCAAACTATTGATCATTAGTTCTTGTCGCTGAGGCCAACATTTTTCAGCTCCCAACCCAATGGTTTCGGGTGTGGTTTTCCGTTGGACACTAAAATTGTACGTACTGCTAGCGATTCCCGGCAGAACCAGTATTGTATTGTTGATACGATTTACATAAAAATTCTATCAGGAATGAAATGCGTCGTTAAAGAGAAAACAAATAAACTCCACTAAGTGAGATCTATGTATTTATATTGTATACAATATGTATGCTATCAAATGAAGAACACAACACTAAAAATAGCCTCAAGTTTCATTCTGCCATATCAGCAACAACAACTCCGGTTTTTTATCTCTTGACGAAAATAGCTGAGCACATGGAATTGAATTTCTTGTTTTTTGAGTGCATGTGATGCAGGACTGCCGTTTACTAATAAAAGAAATCTCGAGGTTTGACTCATTACACACCGTCGTCGCCAGTGTTGTCTCTTATGCATCTCACATTTCAATACCATCGGTTCAACTGAAGGAACAAAATGGAACTACACTTATCACCGATTTCATCACTAACAACTCTATCTGCCTTGTGTTAGGTGGCGTTATAGGTTAGCTGGCCAATACTTATAGTACCAGGTAATGTTTATAGGCTTTCTGTTTGAATTGACCCTATTGGGAGGAAATCTCTGACATTTTCCAGAAACACTTTACTTTGCTAACTATAATCTGTATTCAGTTCTTCAAATTTGATGTGTTTGCGGCTGATCGTTTAAACCCGGTTTAAACGCAAATGTACGACATCATGGTACTGTGGAAGAGATAATAATTTTTTTCAACAGATTTGAATATGGGTGTGGTTTATAGCTCAGGTTGATGGTTTGTGGGGTCTTGTGTTCGCTGAGCTTGACGTTTAGATCGCAAACGTTTCATCACCGACCGAGGTGACATCGTACGTATCCTGATTACGGATGCCCAAAACCGTATAGTTAAGTACAAGAATGTAATAGAAAAAGAAAAATATTTGTTTGAGGAGATAGTTGATAGAGAAACTCTCATACAAATCGAAGCCGCCATAAAAAGACGGGTTCAAAATTGTCAGAGGAAGAAAAAAGCAGTCTTAGATAAGAAACTCCAGAAGCTTATGAAAGATATCAATGAAATTTGGAACAAGGCATGGGTCCAAAACCTGTCATCTTGGATGTAATCAACCGAAGAGGAGAATTTGCTCAGAAAAGGAATGAATTTCAACCTCGGAAACGCGACGACAAAGGAGTACCTGACCGAACTGGAACATGCATTCAACTCATCTGGATTCCCAGAAGAGTTAAAGTCCGAGCTCAGACAAGTTATAGTCTCGGCTATGCACCACAAACGGCCGAACGCCACCCTCTCCAAAGCAGAACATGATGTACTGAAGAAACTCAAGAAAGACAAGAACATTATCATTCTACCGGCTGACAAAGGAAGAATGACGGTGGTCATGATCAAAGCTGATTATATTGAAACGGCAAAACAACTATTAGAAGACACCACTACCTACCGATCCATTGATGCAGATCCAACCGCAAAACTGGTGAATAAAATCAACAAAACTCTGAAGAAATTGCAAGAATTGCAAAGGATAACCAAAGAAGAAGAAGGAGATTGCGAGCAGATGCGTCAAACATTGCACACTTTTACGGATTGCCAAAAGTTCACAAGGAAGGTGTCCCACTGAGACCTATTGTATCCTTGCCGGGAACCCCAACATACAATTTGGCCAAAGAACTGTGGAAATACTTAAAACCTCTCATAAGTGGATCAGAACATTCCATAACTAATGCCCGGCAATTTCTGGACAAACTGCAGAACATCAAATTGGAGGAAGATGAAGTCATGCTTTCGTTTGATGTCAAAGCGCTATTCACTTCAATCGATTGGAATTTGGCCAAAGAAATACTGGAAAAGCTCCTTTGAGAGCAATACCCGGATAATCCAGTGAGAATTCGAACCATTTGCGAACTGATGGATTTGTGTCTATGCACATACTTCGAATTTGAGGAGGAAACTCCATCAGCAAATCAAAGGAACACCAATGGGATCACCAATATCCGGATTCCTTGCAGAAGCTGTGATGCAAGAGCTTGAAAATATTGCGTTACCAAGGATTCAACCGAAACTTTGGGTCCGATATGTTGATGATACTTTCGGTATCATTAAACAATCGAAGATCGAAGAGGCACAAACAACGATCAACAACATTTTAAACGGCGTAGAGTTTAATATGGAAGAAGAAAAGGACAAGAAATTGTTATTCCTCGATGTACTGGTGAGAAGAACCGAAAACGGAACACTGGAAAAATCGGTGTATCGAAAACAAACCCATACGGACCAAGTACTGAACTTTCAAAGCAACCATCCAAATATTCACAAGTCGTCCTGCGTACGAACTCTTTTTAAGAGAGCCAGAACACATTGCAGGACAACGGAACTAAGAGAACAAGAAGAGAACTATCTCTTCAAAGTATTCNCAAGAAACTTCATACGGAGAATCTTGTACAGAACACAAAGAGAGCCAAGTCAACGAACACAATCCGACAAGAAGATAACACTTCCATATATTAAGAATATCTCGGAAATGGTCGCAAGAATGCTCAAACCACAAGGCATTATAATTGCCCACAAGCCTACAAAAACTATGAGAAGAAACATTTCAAGGCCGAAGGGACAAATCAAAAAGGACGACCGAAGAAATGTGATCTACAAAATCGAATACAACAGTTGTGACAAATGTTACATTGGACAAACTGGAAGAAACTTTGCAACAAGAATTCATGAACACAAACTGGCAATAAAAAGACACGACCCTCTTTCATTGATGTCCGTGCATGAGGACCAAGAAGGAAATAAGTTCAATCTGGACAACTTTCACATTCTGGATCACGCAAGCACAAGGCATTCAAGAGAATTCCTGGAAGCATGGCATTCATCAACAAACTCAATCAGTAGACACATCGAACTGGACCCAGTTTACAATCCGCTGAGGCGCAAGGTCTCCAACTTATCCACAAAACAGAAGAGGAGTTGACCGGTTCAACGCCCACTGGCCCATGACCAGAGACCCAAGTACCATGCACAAAAGAACCTTCAAATTTATTCTCAAGCACAAAAAATTTCAAACTATTAACCAATGGAAAAGATTTGGTACAACTGCTACTAAATTTAGTAACTCCAACAAGTCAAGGTCATAGTCAGAGATCAAATTACTAAATCTAGTAACCTTGGTGCGCAAAGGTTATCCCTATAGCAACCACCAAAGGTCAAGTTACCAAATTTAGTACCGTCTTCAAGGTCAACAGCGAGAACAATTCTCAAGGTCAAACCTAGGGTTAGAATACTATAAATAAAGACAAGTACAGGGATTATTACCAACGCAATGACGATATCACCTCGGCTGATGATGCAACGTTTGCGATCTAAACGCTCAGCGAACACAAGACCCCACAAGGTAATAATTTAGTTCATATACAGCCAAAGCAGTTGGATTTCTTTGTTCAAATTCAAATTGCACTTGACTGTCGCACATAATGTAACTGAGTGACGTATTTCCAACTTCGGATGTCAACAAAAGTTGCGCCGGAATGATTTCTTTTATTGGTGGATATCTGTTATGATCAAGTCTGACGCTTAAAGTCAATGCATATGAGGAAGTTCATCAAGTGCAAGTTTGACCAGTCAGAGATTTTGTTTGACTGCAATATAAAAATAACAATGGCGGACGTTCGAGCTGCACGGCTAAATCAATTTGAGTATCAGATTGTATTGCTCTTCGAATACCTTTTATCAAACTCAGAACCTCACAAATGCTTTAAACTGCATTTCTGCTTATACAGGAATATGTAGTAGACATTTAGGAATTATTACCTATTTAAAGAACTTGAAGCTGGAAGAAATTTATTTCTAATATATTGCTTCCGGCATTAATACATACTGTTCAATTAGTCTATAGATTTTACCAGTCCTGAGCTGATGTTGATTGAAAGTGTTCGTGCAGCGTTCGGTTGGTAACAAGCTATTTGGTCCCGATAAATGGATAGGGAAAAGTAAGATAAAAAGTGTGAAGTGGACACGATATTAGAGTTGTTTGTCAAGAATGTATGTATATATATGTACATACCTGGAGCGATATATCGAAAAGAAATGTTTTTGCGGTTCAACCTTGTTTATATGCATCAATGGTGATATTTGATGAACGTGGGTGAAATTTCGCTGAGGCATGAGTGATTCATTCAGTTTACGGAGTGAACTTCACCGATGGAAATCGAAGTGGGTTTAAAATAATTTTGCATTCATGCCAGCACATTTTCGAGAATAAATCAGCAAAATAAAGTCGCAATTAGAATGTTTGATTTATCTATTTGGTAACAACTTGTATCCTCATCATACAAACTTTACTCAATCCGGTTGTTTTGGTGGTCAAGTGGTTTCGGAAAAATTGCTTTTCTCAAATTAGGTTTTCCACTGATTGTTTTTCTTGAAAGTTTTAATCCCGTTTTCCGACCAATGGCTAGCTGCATTTCCCGCAACTATGCTGAATATGTAGTGATCGATCACCCCTCCCGTGATGACGTGCTGCTCAGCTAACTTCAAGGTAGTCTGAACGATGTTTTACTTAGTCCCGACCCGAATTCTCCATGTTTAATATTTCGAAATGCGTTGATATTCCCTTCAGCCTTTTTGTTTCCATTGTATTTCCGTCAAGACTGCTGCAAACTCCCCCGCTAGCGGAGGAATAAAGTTAACTTAAAATTGACCTCACGTGGCTTATATAGAAAGAGATATTTCCAACATATCATAATTGGTTCACGTGCATCGTGCAGCCGAATATGAAGTATTTATCTTTCAACTAATATTTCCAAATAGAATTTTCCGAGTACTAATGATAACTTAAGTCTTTTGTAAGATTTTGATCTCTGATATGAGCACTATTCCATTCCACTGGGAATGTGCTAGTTTACAAACGTGCACGTCATGGTAGCTGTGTTTAAATGAATGCACTATGTTTTCCGATTATTCATCATGAATGCTAAGAGCAAATAGGGAAAGTTGGTGAAACAGTCAACTGGATTCATATTTTCCTCAGAGGAAAGCTGGTAGGGTTGAAAGTTGAATGCGAATTTAAAGCCATGGTAACTGGCATCTGTGAGGTATCTGTACGTGTGTCAAACACCGGAACTGGTAAATTTGATAACAAACGGGGTGTGAGACAGTTAGCTTGGGTTGCACGCGATGAACGTCACGAACAATCTGCTCAATCTGTACGCAATGCTTTATCTTTCAAACGATCCTGACACATTGGTTCTGGTAGTGAGAAAAAAATTCTGTCACACACCAGTGCTTATGTATATTTAAATGGAGTGATTTTAAATGAATAAATGGTATCAATAATATATTTGAGGTTGACCTGTGAGGTTCCAAGTTCGATTCGCAAATGGATCGATTGATTCACACTACTGAATACTAACGAAGTCAAAACAGCTGGCCAGTATTTCCCAGATTGTCAGGTCACGTTCCACTTACTCTGTGCACAAAGAAATTCACCATATTACAATACCACTGTTATGTGGCCTAAGAAGTGACCATAAAATTTAGCAGTATAAACTGATGACCTGTGCCTTATCGGAATCCATTGGTTAATTCACTTAGAGATACAAACCCCAAATCGTATTCTAGATTAAGAGATGTTTGCTATCCAATTGTGCTATAAAACGGAATGTTAGATAATCAAAATAGGATACCTCATATTTGTATAAAATCATTTTCCCTTTGTCCATTTCATCAAACCAAGACGACATGTGGACAGAATTGATATTGGCCCTCAATGGCGCGTACTTTCATGCAACTGTAAACGCACATTTATATGATCTTGTAGAACAAAGACACATAAGAGTTGGGATGGATTGTTTGAATAAGGAAGTGGAAAAGTGAGTCACGTGATTTATGTTCGGTTAGTGGTTCAGGTAAATGGATAGAGTCGATGAAATGAGGAATGTGCGTGAAGGTGAAATTCGAAGGATAGTCAGTTCAAATCAATAAAAAATTCAATTTAAATAACAAAACTTGATGCGGAGGTGAACTGGTCCAAACAATGTGGTGAAAGCGGTGGAAGGAGGGGTTGGGAAGGTCACGTCACACGCGCTATCAAGTGACGTCATCACTACCAGGGCAACAACAGTTAAGTCACATAATTGTAGCTTTGAGCGATGAATGATTATCACTTCTAAGAATCACAAAGTACGTGAACTTCGAGGCCTCTCAATGATTTGAAATGCCTTGGGTGCGTCTAAATAGTCACCGGAGTCCACAAATGTCGGGTAATTGCATAAGGTGGTAGTTTCACTCCGCGAAGGGAAATGCATTTCTGAATATGTTCACAAATACTGGCTGATGAGTGACGTCCTGTCCTTCGGATTTACCGATGACCGCAAGTACATTGAAATTAATAGATACAGTTAGAGGTAACACTGACGCCTTCTCGATCCAGATTAGTGCGAGTGAAACAACGGAACGTACCGTGGACAGTCATTAGTCTTCCGGCATTGTACGCTCTTTCCACAGCGTGTGTTCAACGACGTGATATCTGTGTTGCCACATCAACTTCCTTTGAAAGGTATTTCCGTAGAGCATCTTTCTTCTTTTTCAAATAACTGGCAATGAAACCTATTTTACTGGCATACTTACATACTTCGTTCACAGTTTCCTCCAACGGAGACATTTGTGAGAAATGAAATAATATCTTAGGGTGCAAGAAAACAACTGCGGTAATTCACGTCTGGTATTGCTACTTTTAATTGATATGTGTCCTTCACTTCGAATCCGGATAGTTTGGTACTTATTGGAGCAGTCACCTGTGATGGGAAGAGTTAAGAATCGATAGGACTGGTTACAATGGGATTCCCGGTTAGCTGAATTTCAGCGATCCGTACACTATTGCAATGTGTGAACCCCGAGGTCTGAGTTTAACGAACGTGGTTATGTAAATCACTCCAGTTTTATCTTTTGCTTTTTGGATCTACTTGAAAACGAGTGTGATTCATAAGTATTGTTTTCATCTTTCCGAAATAATCTTCCCTGTTGAGAATGATGACCTCAAAACCTTTATTGTACTTCATAAGCAAAATTGATTTGTTCCATTGCGGTTCTTTTATGGTGTTTATGTGATATCGTAACAGTAGATTATGATGACACGTTTGGTAAGCATGGAACTGGTGAGCCGAGGCTCAACGGCTTGCTTTTAACCATCTTCATGATTCACTTGTACATGGGGTTAATTCTTTTAATTGGTCTGAAATAAACTCAAAACTCTGGATCTACTTCGGAACTGTGAGGATTCATATCGCATACACGAAAATTGAAACCCTGAAATAAAGCTCCTAATTACAGTAGATTCAATGAAAGTTATGATAAAGTATGGAAGTACCATCTGGGTCCCTTTTGAAACTCATCATTGGTTAATAAAGTTGGTTAAAAGCTAATCTTGTAGGCATGGCTCACCAGTCCCGTGTTACCCAAACATAGTGACCCGGTGATAAAGTCACCAAATTATCATTCCAGGAATGCGTGTTCAAATCCTACCACCGGCGCCTGACTTTCCCCATTGTGTGTTGAATGTCAGCCTTTTGATTGGCCGCATCCCTCATTCCTGACAATCATATTTTGCATATTTAATAAATGGAATTAAAATGAAAACAAAAGAAAAAATAAAGAAAAAGATCATAAGCTACCGTCACTTTGAAAACAGTGGGGAAATTTGATAAAAAAGATTTGATAAAAAGCTCATCCACTGAAATTGTCCACAGAATTGAGCAATTCAGATCTCCACCTGTAAAGCATCCATTTTAAAT
>UZAN01042693.1:16790-30391 GCA_900618425.1 Echinostoma caproni | reverse complement strand
AGCTCGTAACATTGCTGTCCAGTCCGTGATAGCTGATCCTAGATTCATGTCCTGTGATTCCTATTGCGTGGTTCGTGTTCCGAATTCCGTACGTAATACTACTACTACTACTACTACTACTACTACAATCATTACAATCACAAGTCGCACTACATCCGAACGCTGTCAAGCCGGCATTCAGATAGTCAGCTAATCGATCAACCAATCGACCAATCAATCAATCAACCTGGCCAGAGGCATCTATGACAAACATGAGATATGTCTCAACCTCGATCTCAGGAGTTGTTCGTATCATGCCAATTTTCAAAAGTGATCACCTTATGAAAGCTGTGATCGCCAAAAGACTGTAGTCAGCTCTAATCCCGACTACTCAACTCAGCCCTGTTGCCTCAAATCGTTCAATTGATCTTGAAAAGTGTAAACACGTCTCGCATACTGAAAATCAAGACCAATGGCAAGTGCGGGGAGACGCATATCAATGGAACCAACCGAAAACGATTACAAAGAATAATTGCAAACGTTTCGTAGAGGTTGGCTATGTGGATGACGTAATCGACACCCGATTGTCAGGCGGTTACAAGGTCTCATGAGAATCAGACATCTAATTGATTTGGTCTCATCTCTGAAACCGCAGTGACGTAAATGCAGCACAAATCTTTTGGAGCTCCGTCGACGGGGGAGGATGAGGTGGCGTTATTAGCTCGATTACATCATTCCTTTTCATGCTCCACAATGTTATGAACGCCATCGATTCATTTGGTTAACAAATTCCATACGTCCAATTCTCTTCGGGAATTTAACAAGAAAGAAAGTAAACATCATTACAGTACAACGTGAATTCAACTGAGTCACATGGTCGCTTCAATTGTGTGCACGGCATTCATCACATGCATCACATTCTGTTACCAAGACATGAAAACCTCAAAAATTCTGGAACCACCATTTTTTCTTTCTAATTAACTCGGAATATTTTCTCCATCACTTCCCATATTGCGGTGTCTGTCCTTCAGTGCAACAATAGTCAAATAATTTGAACGGACTGCGACGAAAGAGAACATTTAAACAAAATTGAAGTGATACTTGTATTCGCTTCCGTTTTTGAGGGTGAAGGTAAACAGACTTCTCATGGCTGAGGCACGGAGTTCTGGTGGGATCTTCACATTTTAGCAGTATTGCTGTTTTCCCTTCGACCACTGCTACACGGTTATCGGAACGTATTTTGGTTATACCCACCTATTTCTCCGTGTTTGTTTCCTACATGAATGTTGTGCCATTACGATAATTCCAGTAGCGAAATTCATTAAAAAGTCTTATTTGTCCCAGACATCCTTGAACTTCGAAGATCAGTGGGAATTAGATACAAAACGATCTATAGAAAATCTTGTGCAGTTTGACGGAAGCATCGGGGTAAATGGAAAATAGTGTTGTGTAAAAGTGATTTGTCCCACCGCTGTATGCCTGCTTGTGCTCTCATCAGACCTGGGACTGGACACCAATCAGATAATCGAACGGGAGCGAGGATCGAGTAGAATGCGTTTCGAGTGTTTACGGTTAACTGAACGAGCAGTGAATTGTGCCTGCAGATGAAATACGACCCAACTACCGTAAGAACCGACAGACTATCAGATATGGTCAAACTGAGAACCAAACGTTGTGCCTTTGGAGACACAAAAACACCATTGCAATATCGATCTTTTCACAACACAATCAATTAAATCTTATCATTTAATATTTCAAAATAATAGATCATCCTAATATCACAATATCCACTACTGTTAGCACAATACTTATGGGGCATTGTGTACGCACTTTCACACAACTCCAGTCACGTGAATCCAATTGTGCCATTTATGTTAGATTGCTTTTGCACAATTGTGCTCATATGATACCGATCGCTTGGGGGGACGGGGGCAGGGGAATCGTTGATGCAAACATAAATATCATCTCATAAGCTATCTCAATCAGTTAACTAGATCATTCATGTAGTCGGTAACTGAACGTGGAATGTCACGTGATTTTTACACCAACTACATGGCAGGTGGTACGCAAATGATTCGTAAAAATGGGTTGATGGTATCCGAAAACATAAGGCATTCGTTTCCCATCTTTCGATTTTAGGTTATTCTAGATAACTTTATCAATAGCCCAAGCTCGATCTCGGGAAACTGATTGTGAACATATGTGTAAACTAAATAAAAGCAGATGCCAAAACTTAGAGGAAATAATTATAGTATTAGCATTAGGCACTGGAGACAATAAACGGTTCACGGACGCTACGCAATATCCCACCTAACCGAGAGGCGAGCAAAAGGCCACAAGAATGGTAGTTCGTTGATTGAAAGAAATTAGGGGGGAGGGGGGTAAATAAAATATACAAAGCAAGCTCATTCGTCATCCGGGCTTCTGCCAATCGCGTTTCAGTATTTCTGGCGTTAGTTAGTTTCTGTTTGGGCCGCACGGTTTCTGATTGGCTGATACAATCAACCTATGGTATGTTGTTCAGACGCTGTGACACGTAGGCGCTTTGCTGACGTCACCTGGGAAGCCTGATCCATTACAATTGTCCGAGAATTGGAGCATGTCACTCCAGGGTATGCGTCATCTCGTTGATCAGAATTTGACTATGGCGTACACTCCGGATTTGAGTAGTATGTGTTTTTGCAGATGCATTCTTTGGACAGACGATTGTTTGGTTCAAACTGCAGCGTTTCGAGATGCGGTTTAAGCATTGTATCCACACAGGGTCGGTACCATGAGAGAGTTAAAACGACATTTATCTGTTTCATTTCAGTTATATGGAATAGACCATTTGCGGCCACTATTCACTAGATGTCTTGAGGACAGGTTATCCTCAAACAAGATCATCAGTGTAATTTACATGTGGAATACTAAAGGATCCAATGACCAAGTGAGAGTTTATTTTGCCTCAGAGGTTAACTAGAAATGAGTTCGTTGTTTGTGTGTGAAAAAAACGGGCAAATCAACTCGTTAGGTTTTAATTTATTTGAACGAACGGAGGTGAATGACTGCACGTCTGATGTTGATGCGGCTTCTACGTGGGGTGCGAAGAGAAGGTCCAGGGATTTGTTGGAATCTCATTGCGGGAAAAATGATTATGCGTTGCCTGAACAACTAAAGTGCATGCTGACATAGAAACCAATTACCTTTATTTCGATGGTACGGAGTGAAGTGATCAGAATGCGCTGCCTCAGTCCTTATTTCAATCATATTGTCCACGGAAGGTGTCAATCAAATCACTCGATTGGTCAGATAAAGTTGAGGCTATTTTGATAATGGCCTTCAAAAGCCTCAGTATGGTCGGCAGTGGGCGTGTAAGGTTGCGGCTGGTCAGCCTTCTCTTGCACCTTGCGAAATGCTCCCATACGACCAAGGGTATCAAACAGCTTGTTCTGAGGAAGCCCTAATCACTGCCTTTTCGTGGCCCAGGTTTTCTCATCAAAGTGAGAGAAGAAAAAGCCGATATCCGGGGCTATAGTCGGGTTGGTGGATCACTGGTAGTTCACGTCGGGGAGTTGGCTAAAAACCCCGATTCAAAACCAATCATGAGGAGGCATACGAACCACACACACACAACTTCCTGGTTGTGGCAGTGCTCACTGGCTCGATTGGGTATCTTGGGCATTTGACCCCGTCCAAAGGGCGTATGATCCGATGAACTGGACACCGGTCCCCAATCGATTGCGGTTACCACATATTGCCCCGCCGCCATTGGGAGACAGGCTTTGGCTAGTCAAACGCTCTGGTTATGGATTCCTCAAGAAAAATCACCTACCTTGGCCTGGGCAATCTGGCAGTATTCCGCCCACATGCCAATCATGGGACTTTTTTTTTTCTTATAAAGATTATTGTACTATGATTTGTTTGGCACACAGTCTAGATTCAGACGTATGTGAATATATATATATATATATAATAAAAAGGTTTGATCAGGCAAATAAAATGCGAACGGTGTGTCACAACCTTACAAAACCACCGACTAAAAGGATAGGACGATACTGATAGACGATCTGATTCCCTCGAAATCGTAATATCTGAGGAAAAATAAAATAATCGATTTTCCTGACACTGGAGCGGATAAGATCAACGGGTACAACATTCGTGGAAAGTAAACAAAGAGGGTGCTTTCGTGAGATGACGTTTAACCAAGTATAGCATCTCGTATCTCATGACGCTTAGTTAGTTCTTTTGGAAGCAGAAGACTCGCAGTTTTCCGATGGCCTACGAGATACTTTTCATCTAGTAAGCATCGTAACAATCTTAAAGCTCCGATGTAAACAAATGCTCACGCTTGACACAACCCCAAATGTTTACAAATGTATAACTCAGGGAACACATTAATCACAGTTACGAATTTATCGATTGGAGAGGACGATATTACTTGAGTGTGCTGGGACAATGGTTATTTTTATGCACGTATAGCTTCCTGTTTCAACTCACTGGAACAACGTATCGACAGAAAGATGGAATTGCAACGGGATCCAGCTTTAGAGAATCACCATCTACCGACATTTGTATGACACTGCACTTTTAGGCGGACCATTTGAATTTCGGCTCGGCCTTCATGAAATTGGACGACAGTTTATGATTATACCGCGGATACTATTGATTGTTCACGTTCACATCGAATCACCAGTTTGTCAAGGTCAAATACTGATCTACAAATCCTCCATTATAAAATCTCTGTTTTTTGGCGTGTGACGTAAATTTTCCGTCATGAATAATGACAAATGGCTAAGACATAGAAGTTAAAGTTACCATAATAAGCAGGGCGCTGATGGGCCGGTTGTGCTGAGGAGACATTCTATCCACAAAATAATCATTCCGTCCATTGATTTCAAGTGAGATTCGCTCGCTCGTGGGAAAACTCGATGCTGTCCAGAATCTAGTCCATCAGAAACAATGCGAAAGGGTGGAATTTATTTTACTTCAGGAAAGTTGGTAACATTGGGGACGACGTTATTAGAGTGGACGGTTTCACTGCTCTCAGAATTGCCCGGGTCGTGAAGTTTCGCAACAGAGCTGGCGGAGTGGGCGCTTTTGTTAACGGAAGTTGGTATACCACTATTGAATAAGCGTTCACTTACTCAGCTGGTATGAATAACTGAAACGAATAAAGGGAAATAAATGTAGCATTTTTTTATTAATAGATCCAATAAATTGTGTACCGATAATGAAGTCCATTAGTTGAGGAAATGTCTCACAGAACATGAAAGCTCGAAACGGTTTTAGCGATAGGATAATAAAAACCGCTGTGTATGTTCGTCTGCTGTTCAGAAGCAAGGCAGATAGATAGTTTTAAAAGACGGCTATGATGGACAACTAAAACTGTCTTTCGGTCCAAATCTGTCCTCCCAGGTTCTGCGTTTCTGTGGTGATCTGAACAGTACTGAATGTGGGAATACGAGAATCCGTAATGTACTGCTCAGAACTGGATTGGCTCTAACCCGAACTGCGGACACCAATGAAATACACGAGGAATTGATAACGGCAAATGCTTGTCTTTATTGATGGAATTAGATCATGTTTTATAGAACGTAATAGTCCATATGATCGGTTGAACGACCGTCCTCCAATCACGTAACCGTTTGCACCGACTCATCATATGTACCAAATTGGATGTCATGTTCGCCCGATGTACCATTGGCCGAGCTTCCTGAACGGTGATTGGATGACATAAAACTGTACTTGGTCGTGCATGGATTGTGGTCACGGAAGTCTGGATCACCAAAATTTGCCTTCTGGGTGTGTACTCATGCATCTGTTCCTCATGTGCCTAACAGATTGCGTTCGTGATATGTGAATTGTGCTCAGTTGTGTTGATATTTGTTTCTGTGTAAGTTTGTGGTGATCTTAGCCTGCGAGATGACGCATATTATGGAGCGGCACGTTACAGTCTTAGGACAACTATGATCAATCAAGCCTCACGGGTGACTTCAGCAAAGCGCCTACGTACCACAGTTTCTGGACTACACACCAAAGTCGATTCTGCCAGCCAGTCGGAAACCGGACGACCCAGACAGAAGATAAAAATGCCAGAAAAACCAGAACGGGATTGGCGGAAGCCCGGATGACGATTGAGCTTGTTTTGTACATATTATTTACTCCCCTAATTTCTTTCAATCAACGAACTACTACTCCTGGGATCTTGTGTGCAAGTACCAATACGATACTCTGCTTACACGTTGTCCGTGATTGCTAATCCGTGATTCGTATTCCGAGTTCAGTGCGTACTAGTACTATCATTACTACTATTACTACACAGTTGCAATCACTGAACAATAGATTCACAATACTATAGATTACAGTTGACCTTTTCCTCGCCCGATCATCTGCACCTCGTATTCATCACGTACTGCATAGATCCGAAAATCGTTTGCGCATCCCTTGTACAATAGTCAATCTAGTTAGATTATGTTTCACAAGTGTGATCCTCCTCATTCCCGAACATACATTGGAGATGCCGAGTGACTAACGTGCTCAGAACAGCAAGAGTGGAGGACTGATTTCACGCTCCAAATGATGCATCAATGCATGATGCATAGTGTGATACTTAATGATTTGATCATCCGCTAATTGCGCAAAACACACACACACCTGTCGCCAATATCACAGATATGAAAATAAACCAAACAAATTATTTCCAAACTGAATCTTTTGAACCAAATGAACCAAAACACGGCGTGCTATTATTGGTGAAGCCGTTTGAATCCATCCTGGTGACGGGCTGGATAGATTGCGTAATTGTGGAATTCTTAAGTCCAGAAAAGAGAAAATATGATTATATATATATATATATATATATATGTGTGTGTGTGTGTGTGTGTGTGTGTGTGTGTGAAGAGCGGGCACTCTTGGAATGTGAAGGTTGCATAATACCGCTTTGCAACGGCTGTTGAAAAAAGTTGTTACAATAAACTAGTGTAGCTTTCGATTAGAGTCTAACTGGCCAGGTCTCGCAATCGTAGAGAACGAAACGATGAATAGTAGTGACATATACCCATCCCTTGAGGGACAAATGTATATCTTGATGCCACCATAGATGTCGCAGGTTGGCAAAAGATTCACTAGCTTTCACCATCCGTGATGTGATCTCTTCGTCAACACCAACAACAACTGCGATCAAGCTCCTGAGGTACTTAAAGTTCTCAGCCACTTCCAGCCATCTACTAATCGAGTGCTCGTATTCCAGGCCTCGTACAACTTCTGCCTGGACCGCACGGTTTCTCATTGGTCGGCACAATCGGCTTATAGTCCGTTATCCAGAAGCCGTAACCCCTAGGCACCTTTTTGGTGTCGTCCGGGAAGCTCGACTGATCACAGTAGTCCAGAAACTGTAACGCGTCTTACCGAGATATGTGTCACCCTCTTAAGCTAGGATCGCCACAGTTTGTGTTACTGCTTAGTGTTGTGCGCATCGCCTTTAGAACCTTGGCGAAGAAAGCCGATTTTATTGGTCATTATGTCCAGGCGCGAGCAAAACTCTTATACATTTACAAAGGGAGTCGCACCTCAGTCAGGACTAAATGAAACGTTTTGCAATAAAGAGAGCAGCCTCATAGGTAAGCACAAGCTGAAACAGAGTAAAGGTGACAATGAATGGGGTGAAAAACACAGGTGTTACGCAAATGCGTCCATATGCAACGTGATTGTTGTATATTCCTTCCTGCCTTTTCTTCGGCAATCACAGAATAACAGTTAGATAGAAAGTATAGTGTTTTCAATCTGTCAGCAATAAAACAACTCAGTAGCGGCAAACTACTTAAAAACCGGGAATTTAATTCCGACAACACCAAAAGTTGTTCAGTTCATAATAAAATAGTTAGATCATACTGTAGTGCGAATTCAAATTCTGCCGCATCAGATATCACGTGACTGGTCTACCTGACATCGGTTCTCACCATCATTGACAGACCCGATTTGTTTCTTTTCATCATCATCATTTCAAACGTTGCCCCAAGTACAATCAGCCCGTTCCAGTTGCGTGATTTGTGTTCTGCCCAATCCGGGGCGTACAGTTTTAACAGATACCACTCCCAACCGGGGGGAGGGGACGAGGGACTGTACGTGAAAGTGTTCACATAATAAATCACTCTACACTCACTGGACTATTACTGCTACAACCTCACTGGACAAAAATCGATCAATTTGAAAATACAAGACTATATTTTATAATCTGACTACAACATCCAATAATGTACCCCGATTTCTTGTACTTAACATAGAAAAAGACATTCACATTCTATTTAGTCTCGTTCATGAGTTGATAGTTTCCCCATACTTATAGGTAATATACAAAGCATTCCAAAATCTGTATCTGTTAAATACGTTGATGTCACCTTGACCCATATTTTGTCCTGGTCTGTTCAAATCATCAGTATTTTTTTTAATAAATGTTCGAAAACTGGCAACTTATGCATACAGGCTAAAAAAAACCCGGCCGTACCGCATTTTCCTATTCTTAAATTTCTGATTGTCTGCATTCTTCCACACTGGCTCCCCGAATTTTATCCCTGAACTGAAAAAAAACACTTCACTTTATTTTCCAGATCCTTTAAAATTTTGTTCCGCAACTGTGGAGTTGATAGAGTGGTTTTAGTTGATTTCTTTATTTCAAAAAATCCTTACGCTTGTGATACCTTCATTGAAAGGATAACACGTGATCAGGAGCACTGTCTGCACCGAGAAATTGTGAAAGCTGTGTCTAAGCCCCGAACTCACTCCAAATAATCAACCCCGTCCCGCGCGTACTTCCACATATAGAAACAGTGTAATTCCATACCCTGCTCGGTTATTGGCTAATCATCAGACTATTCTCATCCGCCTCAAGGATCAACTCTTGCAGAAGCTTTTTCTCTCATTGACAACAGCATAGACATTGTTATATTCCTTAAGTTTTTTTATCATAATTTGTTTCATTAAGAAAAAAATTGTGAATTGCTGAAAATTCATCCTTTGAGTGCTAAAAGCGTTTCTTGATCTGACCTGACTTTCAAATTCGCGGGTTAGGCTAAATCCTGTCCAGTGATGAATCAAAGTTCCACCAAAACCCGTTCCGAAAAGTGATCGATCGATCGATTTTTCCAAGGATTGTGACTATATAGTGCACTGAACCCTGAACAATAAATGATCATCCCCAATTCACTATGGTGGAATAAGTTTAAAAAAACCATATTGATTGGATTGCACACAAAATTTAATCTAAATTTTTGTGTTGGCGTGCAAAAGGCAATTAAGAAAATCAAGGAAACTCCTCGAGGATACAAGTGATCACGTCGGATTAGTTTCACTCTGANAAACAAATGACCTGAAACCCAAATAGAGTTATCCACGTGAGAGCTGCGTTTCACACACGAGCCATGACGGTACCCCACAGAGAAATCAAAATGGTATATCGACAGATTTTTCAAAAACCAAATCACGTTTCACAATGACATTGGAGAGTGACGCGAATTCGCACATGATGCGTACATATCAGAATATCAGATGATTACAACCAGAAAATAAATGTTTGGTTTGGGGTCGATGTGGAAGGGGGAGGGAGTAACCAGGTGATAATGAAGTTGTATCATATAATATTCAACTTTACGTGTTGATAAAATGCACCTCTTGAGAACTCAAAACCAAAAAAATATAAAAGGTTTCTCAACTTGGAAGCAAGGACAGATTATGCAAGGTCAACTCAAGTTATCGTTAGCTTGCAACATTCAGTTAATCGATTTGCCACGACAGCAGCGGTAAAAGGGTGAGTAATTCATTGATCACAAAACGTGAGTGCAAATGAGGAAGTGAACAACTGGTTTCGTTGTTTCTCGTTCATTCAGTTTATGAGCAGTGTGCGGGGAACTAACCAGCCCATCTCAGTGGTGGTAACCGCAGTGTGTACGACCCATCCACAATGATTTCACAAAGATTTCTTCCCATGACGGATGGCCTTCACGAAAGAAGATATTTGATGACGAGTAACTAGTATAAAAACTAAAAGCTTCTGTATCCCAGAACATTTTTCGGTTTACGTTGAACCCAGATGCTTAATGACGGTCCTGATGAGGTCTAGTTGGTACAGTACAGTGACACGTCTTCAATCCACTCAAGTCATGTTCACCGGAGCTATAGAATACCCATGGATTCGAGTAAACCTGTGGTGATCCTAGCCTGCGTAATGACGCATACCATGGAGCGACACGGTACAGTTTTCGGGCAACTGTGAACAATCGAGCTTCGCGGGTTACGTCATCAAAACGCTACTAGACTACAAACCATAGGCCGATTGTACCAACAAACCAGAAACCGTGCGGTGCAGACAGAAGCAGAATGACGCTAGAAATTCTAGCACGCGATTGGCAGAAACCCGGATGAGGAATGAAATTTTTTTGTACATATTATTCAATCCCCCCCCTCAATTTCTTTCAATAAAAGAACTGCTATTCTTGTAGCCATTACCTCACCCCTCAATTACGTGGGATAATGTGTGGAGGTATCAGCGTCATGTAATTTCTACATGGGGCCCTTGATTACGAATCCGTGATTCTTAGTTCGTGGTTCGTACTTCGTGATCAATGGGTACTACAATTTCTGCAAATACCAAAAAACCACTACTTTTGGTTTCGCGTTCCCTGCACCGAAAACTATTTTAGAATATATCCAAGCTAGAACCCGGTCGGCTATGACCGGCACACATTTTGAGAGATCAATGTGCTCATCTGATGATGAATTTGGTTCAAACGAGACCAGTTTCTTCCTTTCAAGTTTGCTGAATCTAGTGGAAAAAACGAGTGAACTGAGGTACTCATATTGACCGGCTCATTCATACCCAAATTAATCGTCAGCAAGTGAAAATATTACCCGTAGCAAATTCAGGCAGAAAAAGCGATTGTTTTTCTTCTACACGGGAGCTGTGATGACTATGTTTTATTCGCGAGTAACAGTTGGATACATTTGTGAGTTGCATCACACGGATTCATCATCTGGGTGTTCACATTAGGGAAAAATGATGAATAAAACCCCGACAGGAAGTAATTTTCATATCGGATACTATGATTAGAGTTCTATGTAGACGGTTTTCAGTTGCCGTACCTACTATGGATACGGTATAGGTCGGGCGTTTTCATTCATTTTTATGCCCAGTGAAGGAGAGCAACGGGAAGTAAGCAATTGGATATCTTCAGTTTTCATGGTTCTCATGCGTTTCGGTCGGCTGCTTTTCTTTGTATTAAAATTTGCTTTCGTTATTTCTTTTATGTTATCAAATCGTTCGTGTCACTGTGAATTATGACTGTGAATAAATCATAGCATTTCCTATTTGATTCTAGCTAACCCGTACCAGAATTTCGTAAATGGATCACGAATCACAAGACTCCCTAGAGTCAGACTGCTCCTGAGAACTCATTCCCGGTGAAAGTGATTGTTCGTTCATGAGTGTCAGTTCGAATATTCGCTCGTTATTCAGTAACCTGTTTACTCTCTGTCTCGTTGTTAAATATACAGGGATTAACCAAAGTGAGGCACCACCCTGACACTTTCATCACCTCTTTTATTTTCCCCAATGCTTCGTTTTTTGCAGCTTCATTCACGGGGTTGAGTATGATATTGTCCCACATCAGACGCAACATATATGTAATAATATCCACTTATGTCTTTGTTTCTGTTGATGGAATGCCATTAAACTATACGATTTCTCGATTTTGACGATGGTTGCTGGTGCATCAGTAGTAAAATAACAAGCCACAGTAAAAGCATAACTAAAATTTATTTATCAAAATAAGTCATAGACTTCATACATGTATTGTACTTTCATCTCGTCCATGTTTTATTTGCCCTTCTTCATTTTTGAGCACTGGAGGCAATCGCTTTAGCGTGGAGTCCATCAATCTGACTGCCCAACGGAATTTGCCAGTTTCCACTGACGACCAGTGTCTCTGTTTTTAACACAGGAAGAAGTTGTTGAATGCATTAAAATCCCAACTGCTGCGCGGTAATTCAATGAATTCGACCTTGGTATTGACCCATCCAGCCACTGTTTAAATGTGAAAAAATAAAATTTATTAAGGTCCAGCCGCTCTCTGCTGCCACCCTCAAGTGAGATGATATACTAACCTTCATCTGTGAAAAGCATGAATTCCGCTTATGCATTTTGCGAGTGACAGTTATCGAAAACCTCCCTTTTATTTGCAAGAAATTTTGTGATATCCAGATCAGTATGTGCAGGAGACCGACAACAAGGAGTTTAGTATTAAATTCCGTCCCAATGGACTTTACTTAGTAACTTGATTACTCTCTCTCTCGATTTTATATATACATGCATTTAAGTGTAGTTTCCGTATACTATTTGATCATTACATTGAAATTGTCTTTATCACGCCTATACTCAGTATTTCTATTTCAGTACTTCCATATTTCCGGCCTGCCGCCGTTTGTTTGATCAAAGTTGTCCTAAGACTGTAGCGTGTCGTTCCACGGTATGTGTCATCTCGTAGACCCTGATCACCACAACACTACTGACTAAATGATTTGATATTCACCACTACGTCCAATGCGCAGTCTGATTCGGATTGCCCTACTCTATCTAAGACACAATTTGGCTGTCAAGTAGTGAGCTGCTTCTTGCCTACATATCATTTCCCCATGCGCATACAGTGGTGCTCACCACACCATTCATTCGATCCTGTGTGTGTACTGCTCTCGTGGTTTTGAGAACTATTTTCGCCCAAACAGCTTAGTACAATTGCGATAAAGTATAGTTACATGAATACCGACTTCGGATATCATAGCCACTTCATATTTGGATTCAGATACTTGCATGAATATGTATTTCTTAAGGTTTGTGTGCCTCCACTGGGGGATTTATCAGACTCAACGTTTTTGTGATTTAGCGGAAACATCCTTTCCCTTTGATCCATCTGAATAAAACAAGTAACACAATACGAGCAGAATTGATATTGGCCATCAATTTCGTTTTTTGTGATTTGTTTGGCAGCCAAAGATTCAACTGCGGCCAGTTGAGTCACTTCATTTTATTAATTATACAATAATATAATTTTGAGGAAGGCCGAAGCGGCCAATCCATGGGCTACCATACAACACATACTGGGGAATGCCAGTCGGTGGTGATACTTGGATTCGAACACATGTTTGTCCTCTAGGGTGATAATTTGATGATCTTTAGCACCGGGTCACCACCGCAATAATTATGAGGCAGTGACCAGGAATCGTTCACAAAATACAAAAGAAATGTTCACTGTTTTAATATGTGTCGAACTGTAAATAAATGACTAATCCTTGTCAGGAACGCAAGAAAAACAATTTAAGACATTTTTGAGTAGCATTTTTAACCTATATTCAAGTCTCAGTAAACGTGAAAATCGATATTCGTTTCTTGAAACATTTCCCAATAGATCAGGATAAATACATGAAATCATTTGGTGACATCACTCGGCCATTTTATCAAGCTTCCACAGGGCGGCGGCTGGTCGAGAATGGTTGTTTATTACAGATTACAGTTAGAATATCACGCAATTCGACATACATAAAGCAAACATCTCGTTTAAAACATGTCAACTCACTTCCCGGAAGCAAATCGGATA
>UZAN01042692.1:1890-23378 GCA_900618425.1 Echinostoma caproni | reverse complement strand
TTTTTCCTGGTCTGCTTGGTAAAAATTTAATTACACTGACTAGATCTGCGAAACCTACCAAAATGCAGTGAACATCGTAGATCGTGATCTTTGCAGGTATCATTGTTACTAGAAAAACTAATGCATCAAACGAATTTGCCTTTTGTATTCTTATAAACGCTTCACATCCTTTGCAGTTTTCTGTATAGAGCCCTGTCTAAATCCGCCATACCAACTAGTGTTAAATTTTTATATTCCCATACTTCTTGCGATCGCAACTCTATCCTATCATACCTTTTTTTATCTCCCTATGAACATTAAAATAGTAATCAATGAATTATGTGCACGTTTACTCCCCTGACCTATTTCACATTCCGCGAATTTTTATTTTATTTCGTTCGACTCCAATTGAGCTCAAGATATTAGCAGTTATAGCGATGCGGAAAGCTGAAAATGCACCCAATATGGATGCATAAAGCCTAAAATGGACTTGACGTTCTCTTATGCTTTTGATGTTCTGAACATCCATCGTCGAATTGCCAACGATCGATCAACTGTCTGTCAGGGTGATGTGTATTTGCTAGCATCCATCCACTTCACGCTCTATTGCTCTGTTCATATAGACAGATCATGACAATCTTTCACTCTGTTTTACTAACTCTTTATTATTGCGTCTATTGGATTTCAGTGTTCGTAGTGCTTCTATGTGTTCCTTAGTTTACAGAGAACATTGTGTCACTGAAGTTATCCGCTACTGATGTTCCAAATCAGGCGAGCCTGGATTTTAGCTATCCGTTATTTTCTTCCCAAAATGCTTTCAAGCAAGCAAGTTAGTCGAAAAAATACTCAAAGTCCGCCTGCGTCGTGATCGAATTCACTTTCCCCGGTAGAATATAAAAATTAATCCCACAAGACAGCTTCTCATTCTGCATTGTTGTCAGACTGGCATTCGACAGGTTCAAAGTACAAGGTACAAAATGGAGCTTAGATGATTGAATTTGAATGAACCTACGCGACCATACACTGCATTTATTGCCAATATGATGTGTTTTCGATCTTCACTCTTTAGGAGTTCATTCATTCTACAAGTGTGAGATTCGTTTATTTGCAACGAAAGTGTTGTGATGGTCAACAATACAAACATGTACAGCACCTGATGCCAGTAAGATTCGAGTGAGCTCACTGATAAAAAACATCTAAATCATCGTAACCTATCACTCAAGATTGATCGATCGTTCAGCTCAACAAAAAGGTCAACCTTGAGAGCAGGGACACAAAAACAGTCCGCATTGCTGATGTACCCCAACAAGGATGGAACAGCTTCTCAGTACTTTTTTCAACCACAGTGTAATCAGTTTATCACAAATAAATGCTAACTATGACTGCTAGACAATGAACAGGAAATATTACTGCAGTTAAGGAGGTTATCTGCAGTTTTATTGATCATTGCTGTAGCAGCAAAGCTCCCTAGTCAGGAACTTTCGAGATTTTCTTATTGCAGGGAAGAAAATGGCGAACACAAAGTGTATCCTGCATTTGATCTCGTGAAATCCCGCTTTCTGTTTATTCATTTCAGACCCTAACATGTCTAGGTTAAAACTGATTCAATGTGACTGTTCAGGTCACGACAATAAGTTGATTAACAATCTCCACCAGAACCAGCCCCTAACTGTGCTGTAAGGCGGCAGATGTTTAATTGTTTTAAATCGAACAAATTGGTGGACTCGTGCACCAGATTTTGATAAAAATAAATCCCTTATTGTTCGTTCCTATTATGATGATTATGGTGAGATTGTTGAATGTTAAGTTAAAAAACTATTAGCTAAATACGGTAAATTACAACTCGTCTCGTTACACGTTTCTATTGGATAGAGTGAAAAATTAAAATTTTAATGATCCTACTGAAAGAGCCGAATACTGGACCAGGCGTGTTAAAACCATGAGATAAGGAAACTATAAAGAACAGTACCAGAACTGAGCTGTTAAATCATTAAATGAATGATATGATTAAATTGAATTTTATTTCTCGGTCATGGATGCGATAAACCATAACGGACTACATATCGATTTGTACACCATACTTTTGTCAGCAAAACGACAAATCGCAACAAGCTTTCGGTCATACAAGCTGCATTGCACCGTTAGTTTAGATGTGTTTTACATGCATACAAACGCGTTTCAATTTCATCCTTTTCATCGTGTACCGCTTCCGACAAACACAGGGATGCATTGCACAACTCATCCACACACAGTATATACTCGATCCAGATGGCAATCATGTTTGCCTGCACCTCATTGGTAGTTGACTTATTTAGTGCCGATCGATTAACTTTTCACCAGGCCGGAAATGAAACCCGGCGAACGTCTGTGTGCGTGTGCACATACTGATCATGTCTATGAGTAGAGTTTCATGTGTCTGATGAACTTTGTGAAGCGTTGATTGATATCCGTTAAATGGGGCACTCGGTGACATAGCGGGAATTCCTCCTCCAAGTGAAACGAAGCTAGACATGCGTCAACTCTCTACCTACCTCGACGTTCCCTTATTAGTCTCGGTGAGTTCAAGGGTCCTCTGCGAAAAATTCTGGGGCAGTTTTCAGATTGAAGTGTGTGGGAAATCCATAAGACTTAGGAGCAGTTCATTTTCCAGAGGATTAAATCAATTCAGCGCGAATTCGTAGGATAACAACTTTCAACCATATTAATATTGGCGGAAGATTAATCAAATTCAGACGACTGCCTGAATGAGCCATGCACGAGAGCGCACCATGAACTAACAACCGAGCCATTAGGAGTATCGATTGTAACGGACTGTGATTTCCCGAAGGCCGTGTAAGAAGGAGCGAGAGAATATTTTACAAGCTACCGTGAGTTAGACGTGAAACTATCCCCGAGTTCGCACGTGCAACATCTGGATAAGTTGTTTGGAACTAAATTCAGCTTTATTTACTTTATTTATTTAGTTAGTTTAACTTTAAAAAATTCAGAACCCAATATAAAAATTTATGAGCCGTTCATGCAATAAATATTGCCATAAAATGATATTAGAATAGAGAGAAGACAAATACTGTGAGATGTTAATATTTCTTTCAATCTCCTCAGCTGCTGCAAAGAAAAAAATCTTGCATTTTACAAAAAATTTAGATAACTGTGATATCACGAACAACTATCAAGAAAGAGGAGGGGCGAAATCAGTTCCATAATCCATTCCACGATAATTTGACGGATTTGTTTGAAAACGCTTGTGTACACAAAAATTGATCGACATCTCTTCGTGGAAACCTAGGAGCCTGCTATTCATGTTAAGTAACAATGCATTGAGTGACGGAAGTGTGTCAACAATACGTCCAGTTGTTATGAGATATTTTGCGACTGATGATCATGAATTTTTCTTATCGCATTAACATACGTGATTGCGCTACTTCATTGCCCGTAATAGCCATTTGGGAATACGTTCAGACATCCTATGTGATAGGGACCGATTCATTCTGTCTATGTACGTGTCACCTCAACTGCAGGTACACTGAAAGGTAAGATGTAAAACAACTTTGGGCGGCGGCCTTGTTTTCGATTATTCAGAACAATTCTTATGTGTGCGGTATTCATGGAAGCTGTGCAGCAGGAAATGTTCTACATAATACCACCTTGAGCTTCTGATGCACGTCGTTCATTAGGTGCGCGCCCTTGAAGGCCAGTCTGATGAAAATGCGTTTCTTGAGTAATTAACAGACGGAATCAACCGGTGATCTTCATTTTATACGTACGTCAATAAATTTCTCTGGATAAACATTATCCAGTAACGTCCTTAGTAAAATGGTCTCTTCTTCCTGAACTGTGACAGGACAACACATACCGATGGAACAGAATTTGCACTAAACCTCTTTTGGTGTGAACGCAACGATCCGCCTACCGGAATACCTCATTGATTGGACAATACTTACAATTTGTTAATTTTTCTCCTGTGGCATACAAAAGAGTTCTGGTGTCTGGCTAAACGGTTAAGGATAGCAGTGATTGGAACCAGTTCAGGATTAGTCATACTATGACCCATTGAAAAGATGTGATGCCCCAGAAAACGTGTATCAGGTCCTACTGGACTGTTGGGCTCCAAGGTTTGTGATCTGGCGGTTATTGGAAGCATTGTGTGGCATAGCTTAAAGTCTTGGATAACTGTGTTAGCAATCTGTTCTGTTTTCTTCACACTTATCTCAAATTTTCCATATTCTATACATTTACATCGGCAACACTCTAAGCCCTTCAATCACTTCCCGTGTTGTTCTATGATTTAGTCATACCCCCTGGCAAAATACAATTCCATCAGTCAACTTAACCCCTACCGGCAAGATTGTACCAACAGTAACCGATATTGAATCATGATCTCTGTACCTGCAGTGCCCGGCAAATCGACCAAATATTCATCTATTTGGATAGAGTTGATGAATACGTTTGATGTATAGTCACATACTGACGGCATTCAAATTTAGGTGACACACGTTCTATTTATACTTTAAATTCCAATTCACTCTACAGGACTAGGCACGGCTCACGTTGTCAGTTTACTTCCCACCGTTTGAGTTGGAACATTTTGAGACACACACACCATTTTTGTGCTTCACTACAAAATTGGTGAAGTCTGTGAAAACACCGGAACCTAATGTTCCGCAGTGATGAACGGTACTCCAGCCCGTGTAATCTGGTTTGGCGGGCCGCATGAACCCCAGTCGGATAGGTGTGGTACTGAGCTAACCGGACAGAAAAGCGGNAAAAGCGGTTTATTAAAGTTTCAGCCAGACATTGCGTAACGACACTCCATTCATCTGTGTAGTATACCTGCAAGGTTGGCTTGATCGTTTCGGCGAGATATCCTCCAAAAGACCCTCGGTTGGATTATCCTAAAATCTTCATTACGGTCAGTTGCATACTGTGTCTCACGTTGTAGGGATCATTTCGTTCGTTTTTAATACTGACGATTATCTTAGGCTCATATTCTGTACACTTCATTTGCATTTAGTTACAAAGATACAGTCCTTCTTCCGATTTATTGCTATCCACTCACCTATGTGCATCACCTCTCACCACACAGTCAAGATCCATACGAAGCTGCAAGCCCTCAATTGTCTTTGTAGTCTAAAATATAATTTAGTTCAATGTGACAGTGATGCCGGCAATCAAACCAGTAATTCCAAAGATTTCTTTGCTTTTTAAACAATCAACTGTTGTTTCATATCATCAGATCGGGTGGGTAGCATGCTTGCGTTCTATCTGTGAGGTCTCAGGTTCGATCCCCAGTTGTGTCGATGGATTCGCACAAGTGATGAAATCCAACCAGATCGAAGCAGCTGTCCAGTGTTCCCTAGCTCTTCAGATCACTCTTTATTTGCTATATACACCGCGAATACACCTTTGAAATCAACTCTTAATTTGGGAAGGTATTTATAAAAAATATTCAACTTAACATCACTAAAACGCCGCTAAAATATTGTAGTGCTGTTTCATCCCTTTCAGCTTTATGCGATCACAGAGCCCATTGGGATTTCAAACTGGGCATTGAAGGCTGTTGATTCGCAGTCTTGGCAACTCGCACTATTCAACATAACGATCACTAGGATTGCCTTCAAGACTCTGTAATGTCCTTACGAGAATGAAACTCTTGTATACTTGTTCCAAAGCTTTCTAGCAGAAAGTGGTAGTTCAAACATGTTCATCTAAACAGTGAATTTCCCTGACTGGTTCCCGTTGAAAAATAATCAGATGACTTATTCATCCGTTATCTTCCCCCGTCCAAAAGCAATTCTTTCTGTCAAAATAAGACACAATATTATTACTGCTGTAAGTTCCTGTTCGCCAGAATTTACCTTTAAGTTTTAGAAATAAGAGTAAATTTCATGTCACCAGATTTTTCGCAATATATGTAAAAAACCTTCGTGGCTCATTCCTCATTCTTCTTGATAAGTACGCGCGTCTTGTGACTGGAGGAGCTACAGGTCTGATATCACCATCGCTTTGGAATGATTCAGTCATCTGATAATAGCCAAAAACATTTTATTTTCTAGGGATATTTTGTAAAACTCATACCTCTGAATTTCTGTCAGCAGAACAGATGAAGAAGAAGTAAACGCACAGGTTTTCACTGTCATTAGTCGCACAACTGTTCCGTTTGTGATCCGGTCCTCATCTTTAAAGATGACAGATTTTCTCCGTTAATTAAACCCTTACATCCAATTCAATAATTGTGTATATTGTGTACAAATGTCGTTGTTAAAAACAGACATTAAAGGTGTTTCAGAAGACAAAACTCGCTTTCTATCCAAACCGAGAACGACAACCTTAGAGGACCCGAAGCATTTTCGTTGCATTTTCGAAAACCCTTTACGTATTCACATAACGGTGTTAAAAGTATGGTTATCAAATCCCGCGCCAAATTTTCATTTTTTGTTTCATTGTTATCCAAAATTTGTATCTTGCTCACTTCTTTTCCAAGTATGAAATCCACCAATTTCTGGGTTTTCCATTCCGCGCATGATATCTCTGTTGATAAACTGTTTATTCAATATTGTTAACAATTGGAATCATGATTCTACATGGCCTTTGATGGCGTTTGATTGTAGTGATCTAATTTTATCCCCTATAGGATAAAACCGTATTTTAGATAGGGTCATTTCGTACAATCCTAATATATTGACTCAGAGTTTGAAGTCTCCTTTTTCCACAACTGATCATTGCCTTCTTCTGTACATACTAGAAGTATACTCCGTTCGAGCATTTCGCTCATTTACTCAACTGAAATAGATTTGGTTTACCGGAATACTGGAATATGTTATGTAGTAACATTGCTTATCCTAAACTGTGTTTGAATATTACCCTCCAGTTACTTTTCTTGTTTCCACTCCAGTATCTGGATTTGTGAGAAGCCGGTGTACCTTGTTGTGTAGATTCGCATCGCATCCATTGGTGAGTAACTCTGGTATACTTCAGAGTGCCATGCGCTTACACTATCTGTTCGCTACAGACGTTGAATTTTCCTCCAAGTATGAAACTTACAAGATGTGCATATGGTGCTGTACTACGTCCATCTATTTTACGACGGTTTGAGTTTCTATCTTCATCCAATAATTTAGATGAAATTGAAAACTTTTCTGTTGAATCAAGTGTTCATTCTAGTTTATCAATGTTTGAATGTGTTTTCACCTTTCACTCTCACCAAATCCACTAACCAATCACATACTGACGGATCCGAAGTTTATAGAGTGAATATCATCAAGTAATTTCTTGATTCTTTCGATGGTAATACTAAATTGTCTCCTCATATGCTATGTACTTTCGGCAAAACAAGAAGAAAGAACCCACAAAGTTCCAGGTTAAAAAAATCATTACCAAATAATCAGTCATTTCCCCTTTTTTAAAGTATAATCTCGTTTTTTGCACAATAGTAATCTTTCCTGATTCATTTAAAGACACTGCACTGTCTTTTATCTCGTCTTGGTCATCGTCAGACACGTTACATTCCTTCCCGTGGATTCTCGTGATGATGAATTTTGTGATCTTCACACTGGATCTCGCATGAGTATTGCTCACCAGAACCGCGATGATAAATCACATCCTGACTTATCTTCTTGTCGATCTCATCCATCAACTAGGTTGAATTTTTGGCTCATTCCTGCTTGGATCAGTTTATGTAACAAATCGTTTAAAATGACAACAGACAGTGTAAAAGGTGACAGCAGCAATTTCTTATCGGTGTATCGCATTGGGCGGTTATATATATAAGCAAAACATATTTCTATTTGACCAAAACCAGCCCAGTTTATGACGCTGACAGAGGCGATTAGGCGAGTGTTAGAAAGCAGCCCGTAGTAGAGTAGTGGAATGGCTGAGGTCAAAGGCCAAATGAAATAAAAGTAGAGGGGGTGAGCTGATTTGAATGCTGACGAGTGTGACACGTCAAGGAAAGCCAGATGATGTTGCGTAAGACGCACTAGAAACTAATCATTGTGCTTAATGTGTGATGTAATCCGGAAAAGTCAATAAAGAACGAAAAAATTAATCGATAGCTAAAAATGTGGTGCATGTTAGGGGATAGGGGCGAAGAGGTGCACGGGGGGATGTGAAGGAAGCTTCGTTTTTTGCACAATCATTCAGGNCTGGATGTTAACAGAGTCTGGACCAAGCTCTTTTGATTGCGTAGTTCAAAACTGGAAAATCGAATTACAATCGCCACGGCTGCGGTTAAAAGATACGTCCTCAGTCTTTCAGAAGCGAGCTACGAATACACCTAACCGTCTCTTTGTAGAGAGCTTCAGGACAATGCTCAGCAACGGGCTTTAACAGTAACCTGGTTATGCTTTCAATGTATCGCACACTAGAATCGCACGTGAAGAGATATAAAAGGAAGATTTCGGATTGAAGAGATGTCTTATCTTTTGTTTGCTGAAATGGTAAGAGCCGGGATTGGTAATTAATTTTTCTTCCTTCAACAACATTTCCTGGCTATTTCACGCGCTGTGTAAAACAAATTGCTTTTAATCCAACTTACTTTACATTATCAACATAACTCCTTATCTTGCAACACCAATCAACATTGTGGTTAGCCCACACTATCTCCCTGCTACTATTTCATTTCCCTTTGGACCTTTCATTTCTTTTTTGTCTCCAGCATTCACTCCCACTCTCTCGCTGCTTGCTGGTCTCCTTATCCTTATAGACTGTGATGTATTCAACAAATCAGATATCTATATTACCATTTTTGTTATATTTATATGTGAACATCTAATGCATTATACTGGAAAGACATATCTTAGCAACCGCCTGTTAGTTATTTGGCACAGATCCTCACATATAAGTGCGAAGTGTTACCAATGTGACCTTTAGNGACCTTTAGAGTGAAAAATATTTGTCCACTTTTCATGATTTTTTCATCCTTTTTGTCAGCCTTGGCAACGAAATTATGCGTTTATACAGAAATCAGAACACATAAAGACAGAAGTCTTTCATCACAATACATTATAACTTTTAGGAATATTACACACACAGACATACTCCATTTATCTCCGTCGTCATTTGCTTTCGGTTTGAATTATATATTTTTATTGCGAAAAAGGGCATCACCATTGGTTGGTAATTTAGTGTCAATAATTGGTCTTCCGGAAATGTATTCCATTTTTTGTGCGCATAAAAAGGTGGTCAGACTATTAGCACCGTACTGTTGGATCTAAAAATGTTACTCTGTTATTCACAACGTTCGGTACTTTTGTGACAATTGGTTCAGATAAGACGGATAGTCCACAGCACAGATTAGGATAATGAAATTTTCCATCAATCAAATGATTTGATTGATGCAAGTTATATTGTTTATTCACCGCTACCGTGCTCTTTTTTACAGAGTCTGTGCTCAGTAGGTGAAATAACTGTGATTGACAGTGGACGCAAAACGATAAGTTATTCACTATATTATATGTCAGATGAGGAACAACGAGAGAAGTACGGTTGGGACAAATGTGAATAACATACTATTATGAGCAGTGAGCACCAAACATTAGAAGCGTACCATCTACTTTAATGCATGATTGACGATGATCTATCTAACCAGACACGGACCAACATTTTTATGAAGATGATTGATTTTCCACAGAACCAAGCAAAATTAAATAAAGACCAGATTTTTTGCCGTTTCTATGTGTTTTGTTATGTTTGAAAATCACTTTTGTCCCGCTTCCATTCTGTTCATCTCGAAACGATGAACTTATTTCGAATAGGTAATCATCCAATTGCCGACATTCCACCGATTGCACAACAATTGTCTTCGAACCTACTTCTTCCAGTTTCACTAATTCATTTATTGATTGTATTCATGCTGTAAACCAACTGATTTTGTTGTCTGGCACTTTGGAATCCAAAGAACATGGAAAGTAAAATGACCGGTTCATTAAATATCGAGCAACGAATTGAGTCCCAATCGAAAACAAAGAAGTTATATCTCTGTCGTGTTTTGGTTCATTCTTGAGATGAAATCAGTCGAATCACATTAACCGAAAAAATCCATCTGTGGAAAACAAACGGACAGGGCTTACCTGAAATGTATCTACTGGCAAAGAGCTGATATTGATAAACATCAAAAATTGAGATTTTTATAGATGTAATTTGGCCAAACCTAAAAATGGGTTCGATAAAACTTTAGTGAAGTACACGCTTCGGGTATTTTGCGCTCTGTTATTGGGTAATGGAGGGGTGTATGTAGATCATCATCTCTTCGGCCCTCAGGTAGTGTTTTCGAATCCAATCATTGATACTTCACTTCCCGCATTGTGATTTTTCACCGGATCGTTTTTTACTTGAAACGGTGGGTCCCTTTTATCCAATTAGTCGGAACACAGAAAAAGCAAATACTACGAGATGTTAGCATTCCTTTCGATTTTCTCAGAAGGCGCAGCGTGGAAAAATACAAATACCAGATTGTTTCACGTAGTAGCGACTGAAAAGATGAAAATAAGTGCTAACATCTCGCAGTATTTATCTTTCCTTAAGTCTTTTATATGCCATTTTTTGAAATTGATGCTACTGGTGTCCAGAGAATTGGATAAAATAAAATGGAAACGAAGGTAAAAGGTGAAAAAGAAACCACAAAGGTTAGGATCAGATACGTAAAAGCAGTCCGTTGGAATCATTGCACAAACTTCTCAACTGTACCAAAATGAGTTTCGGTTTCTCTCAAAGGAACAAACGTCCTTGAATGTTATAATTGTAAACTTGCGAAACCTTGGCAAAACTACTTTCCTTTCGGCATCCTCTTAGGGATGGTTTTCGTTGGCCAGAGAGAAACTTTTGACCTTAAATCTTTTGCACTGAGATGCACCAATACCGATTTTATTTCACATGGAATCTTATGTTACGCTTGCTGGTTATCACAAATGCATGCTGCGTGTGATGGGTTTCAACAGCGTTGGGTTTGTCAGGGATTGTTTTATTGCATTTTTGCGTGTTCTTCCACGAATCGATAACGATGCACAAAAATATCGTAATTTGACAACGTCTAAACTTCGGATGGCATTATTCACGATGGGCGTTTAAGTTCTCACATCTGTTTTCATTGTGTAACAAAGTATCGTAAATTTGCGTTTGTATCAATAATCTTACTCTGATAACC
This sequence comes from Echinostoma caproni, assembly GCA_900618425.1. Classification (NCBI taxonomy): domain Eukaryota; kingdom Metazoa; phylum Platyhelminthes; class Trematoda; order Plagiorchiida; family Echinostomatidae; genus Echinostoma; species Echinostoma caproni. The sequence goes on along the minus strand of UZAN01042692.1, from coordinate 12,259 downwards.
CGCTGAATGAGGTCGCATAATGTGAATAATTCTGACTGTGAATCCATGAACTACGTAACTCGGTAATCGGTGAGTCTAAGTCCACTGTTTACTTGATGGTTGCTGGCTTCGAGAAGTACCCCATCAATACACGTGAGCAGTGAGCATCCCAGTCAGCCTTTATTTTCCAGGACCAATTACACCATATATATATATATGTTTATTACATATGTATATAATATATATATATATCTTCACCAAAATAACCTCATTTGTAACAAAGGGCAAATTTGTCTGCCTAGCTCTTACAGAACCAGTGCATTGAAGAATCGATACTATGATGATTCGATGTTTTTAGTTGGGTTAGATGCTACCAAACACAACAAACGTGATTTAAGCTTCTTTATGAGATATTCATTCATATACCACTCATTTTATTGGTATATGTATTTGTGCAACTTATGTATGCTTACATGCTTACATTTCAGTTAAAAATGTACACTGTTTGTCAAGCAGAATGAAATATACAGTTTCATATAACATGCAACGTACAGAATATTACTGCATTTGCATGTATGTGTACAAAACGTTTGACGTAGTTCACTTGCGACCTGTTACATTTTGGTTCAGAGTCGGGTCAAGTATGGTACACGGGAATTTTTATAAATGTTAATGTGAGAGGGTAGATGCCGAAAAGAAGAGCATGTGTACGGATAAGAACGACAAGTTGATAGATCGGGATGCAATGGATGAAGAGGGTCATGTAGAATCTCATTGGCAAATTTAACACAAGAGTTGATGTGACCATCAATTAGTTCTGCGATTAGTGAATCGATCGGAATTAATGATGTACGAATAATGATAATCAAAACACGACGAATTGTTTTAAAGTCTTGTTTTAGGAAACCGGGAAACAATACAGTGGGAGCAGTAGAGAACAATGGGTATAACGCATTGGTGAACCAAAGAGGATTGGACTGACTGTGAGGTTCGAACGCGCCTGAGTTTGCGCAATTGAAAAGAGCGATGTCTCTGTTTTCCAATACTGGTGTAAATATGTGGACTACCGAAGGTTAGTGTCAATATTGACACCCAGGTACTTGACTGAGGTCATTCTGAACACAGGTTTACAGTTCAGGGTAGCAGAGTGCGTTGGAAAGGAGGACTGAAAAAGACTAAAGATACACTCTGTGTTAAAACTGAGACCAAATTAATTAGAAAACTGTTAAAGGTGGGATAAATTTTCAGTTAAATAATTGAATTCCAGAGGAGATGATATTTGCTGACACAAAACGACACCGTCAGCATCCTTTTGGACGTGTGCTGGGGCTGCGATCGAAGGACCATTAATAAAAGCAGATGTGGAGATTGAGAAGCACATTGAAGCACAACAGATTTATTAACAAGAGGTTTTGCTATCCTCCTTCCCAGTTTAGTGTACCAGAAACNGAGAAATAACTAGGGAACCATGACAGTAGATGCCTCAGAGTGCCAAGAGATTCAAGCTTCAAAAGAAGCGATGGTGGGGAAACAGAACCAAAAGCGTATGAATTGTCAAGGAAAATACAACGGGCAGACTTGGTCGAATTGTTCAACGAATTTCTGATAAAATTGTTTAGGGTGGATACGGCGTCCAGTGTAGATCTGTTGGGTTTATATGCAAACCGGAAAGGGTCTTAGGGGATTGTGCTACTTGATTTCAGGCAACTCAGTTTTTTTGTTTTCAGTCAACTTGGGAGCTGCAAAGATCAGAGCAATAGGAAGAATCCGTTTCGCAAGAACAGTTGAGGAAGAGAACTTAAGGATTGGAATAATGGTAATATGACGCTAAAAATCAGGAATGTGCCGGAAAGACAGGGACTTGTTAAAAATGGACAACAGTTTTGTATTGGTGTCCACAATTTTCACAGAAAACATTGCCTAATTTCTGAACCAATAATGAAGAATTCAATGCATATGAATATGTAGTTCCTAAATAAGGTCCCTCTGAGATTGCCCAAGACCAACACAAAGGAACGACTGGAGTATATTCTTTTGTTTTCCAAACACCCAAAATGCTTTGTACACACACAGAATGCTTTTGCTTATGAATTTTGCTTATATGATCAATCATGGAATTTAAAGTAACTATGGTGACAGTTAATGGGATGGTAAACGCGCCTATCGATTTACAGGATTCATTCAAGTCAAGTGGATTAGTTCAATTCGCTCCTCAGAGTCCATGAGCGCAGATATTCATTGCAGTCCGTTCGTATGAGGTGGTTTTGCATTTTTTTTTCACTGTGTATTCGACAACTATTGAGTAAATCGTATTACAACAGGCCTAATTTCATTTCTATGCTTTTGACAGTGACAATTATCAAAACTTACCGCAAATAGTTTACCCGTTGCAAAAAGTGCACAATTTATACGCAAAATGAATCAGCGGATAACATGTATACTTTCGTAATTCAAAAACCTCCACCACCGATAGTCATTCCCGCCTGGGGGAATCACGTTGCATGGAAATTCCGAAAAATGCTTAAGTTGTCAGGTGCTCTGAATTTACTCAATAATCAGTGTGAATTCATTTGAAATATACACGGTAAATCAGGACTGGCATCAGCACCTGACTTAATGGGGAAAATATAAGAGTGCGGAAGTTTCTTCAACATCACATCGTAAAGTTGTATCCTCATACTCTCGTCTATTGTGCTTCACTTACATAGGGTTCTTATTTTATGAGCATCATTGTCAGCATCACTGACAAAGAAATCGAGTTTTATTTTGAAAATCATCTTGAGTTCAAAAGTTTTGATTCCCAAGCTCTGAAATAGCTCATTCAGGAGAGCTCTACACTACTGAAACTCAATAACTGGAACAATCCGTGGACTTTGAGATAACAAGACAACCTCAAAGACTGTATTACCTGGAGATCTGAACAAATTTTCAACGGTTCAGTATACTTGTACTAATTTGTAGTACACGGATCACTCCAAGTTTAGCAACTGGAATCGATTTGGAACTCGGTTAATGGGATACTTGTCACTAATGCGAAGGAAGAAAACCACGGAAATACCGGTTAGTCTGCATATATAAATTAAATGGACGAAGTAATATGTATAAGGCATCATATTTGGCCCTGGAGGTGCCATCCAATGAAGTTTTGTTTTCAATGAGTTACAGAGTTCCGGAATATACCATGAAAATGTAACGCATCGAATCCTGACTAGCGTTATCTAGTTGTTGTAGATCGACCTTTAGAATCCCTCCTTCGAGTTTTGTTCAAATCGGCAAATCGTATGCTGTTCTAAACATAACCCGGAGTAATTTCAACCTCTGATGGAAAACGTTTCAACCAGTTAGTAAGAAACACCTTAAATTTGTCTTGTAAAAATATCGCCGTAACTGCTCTGATTAAAAGTTGTCATAGTAAATTTTTATTGATGCAGTGAACCATAAAACTACTTAAGCAAAAGGCAATATGGTTGCTCCCTTCGATACATTTGTTTTATGTTACGAAATTGTGAAGATCGTGTTTTCCTCAGTGACGTTATGGTGTGTATCTCTGTGTCAACCTAACTATTATAATCATTCCTCCTTACTTACACAGACGAGTACCCGGTAGTTGGACCATAACTCAGCAGCAACTCTGGCCTCATCATGAGTTATCGATCTTTCAAAGTGGCATCTGATGTGTCAATAATTCCCACGCAGTCCGAGTATTCAATACGAGATTATCAAACGTAATTTGAGTTCAAATGTAAACAGGAAAGCAGATCACATCTCACTAACATGAACTGGAGAAAATAACAAATTCTTTGAGACGTGGAATTGAGCAATTGAGAACAAAGTTATTACTTACAGGTCGCTGATGGAATTCGATTCACGCAAGAGATGTAAAACCGCAGGAAAACAGTCCTGTTGAAGCGAATTTAAATTGCCTATGTCATTTTAAATGAAATCACTTGTGTCAGAGCTGTAAATACCTCAGTAAACAGTGCATAAATAAATCGCCACTGTCCGCATCACAACCGGGTTATAGTAAGAATAAGAGTTGAGCTGAGCTGGCTAAGTGGCCTGCATATGACATTTTTGAAAGCTAGATAGTAAACTCTGCGAACAAACTCTCAAAACACAGTCCACTCGAACTGTAACTATTGACCAATACAGCTTTCTTAAAATGAAATGTTCACATTCAAATAAATATCGCTTTATGGATCACACAGAAACAGACCAAACTGGAATTCGGTGACAAAAATTTATTCAATTATCGTAGTGTTGAAATAAGACGTATATATCGTTAGAATGAAATAAACCTAAATTATTGATCTTTAATCTGCTAGTTCACCTAATGCTAACTCAGGGTTTGAATTTGAGAAAAAATAATAAATAAGTTGTAAAAAGAACTCTACTGATCGAGCAGAAAGATTACATGATAATACGACACAAACATTGAATCCTCTCACTATGCTTCAGAGCAATGTAAAGGTGAACTCTCGTCATAATATGGAAACCACTCGTTGAAACTAACTAGAAACAAATCAGATGAGTGCGTATGAATATCTTTTTTGGCTCACCCCGGGTTCCCATGCCTTGTGAGTGTTTCAGCTTGTCTCCCACGTGTTTTGATCGCCATTCTAGATTGAGCTGTCAGTCCGTTAATAACTATAACCTGTTTGTATGGTCATAAATATCAAAGAAAGCTCTGAACAGAACGAGTATGCCAATGACAATAACACAGTCACCGGTAGTGAAAAAATGGATATGGTGGTTCATTTACAGTCATCGGTGCGATAATTAACACTGGTGTGCACAAACACTCAGGTAATTGAACTGATCCGTGCCCGCGTAATCGCTTGTTTAACGGAAAAGCTTCATTACCTGTCCCGAGCAGACCTGGGATCACTCTTAGAGAGTCATCTAGTTGGGACGATACAAACCATCTGACTACACTGTCCACATTAGGATGGTGATAAATCCCAGTTGACGATAACTGATATGATTCCATGTGGCCAATATCAGAAAGAAACTGCTAATGGCGCTATGAGTGTAATGCCTCCAAGGCGAGGGCTTCATTCATCTTCCTCAATATGAGGCGTGTTGCAAAAACAGGAGTAAGTCGCTTCAGCGCGTTCTATTGAGAAAAATCCGACGGATCTTCCTGTCTCTGTGTGTAGGAGGAGGTATAAGTGAGGCCAGCAATGTACTGTTTGATTCCACAGAACTCACGTATTTTGTTCATCATCAATTGGGCAGTTGTGAGTTTGCATGCAGTTTGCAGTGTCACTGGAACTGATCCATTTCGAGTGCATACACATTCTTTCAGTTCGATTTGACATCACCTCACCCAACTTCGCTTTTGCCCAAGGCACGTGCTAACGTACACACACCTTCCCATCAAGTACCTCAACTCGCAGTCAAGCTTCGCTCCGCCTTGTGATCACTTAGACCAGAACAAACATTTGCCTATATAATTTACATGCGTTTTGTCAACCTGGTATTGATCGGTTCAAGTGATGGGGAGGAAAGTTCAAATCAAGCCCAGTCACGTATTTCATTAGAGGCTACTCGAGAGAGAAGAATCCACTTACAAAAATAAAATGATTAAAATTACCGTTGGTTGTTCAGGTGTTAAATAAAGCATGGATTGTCAACGAACTCGATTGCGTACTGTCGTAAAATCGGGTGAAATATCCATAATTGAAAACAATCATATCTTTAGCTCTCCAGAAAAAGAGTGAACAATTTTTCACTGTACATTGGCTGACACGGTTGGTTTGTCGTACAAAATGTAAATCTTTAGCTGGTTGGTTTACACTCAATAGATTTTCACTATTCTAGACCAGCTGACCTTTGAACCCGAACATGATTCGGCCAGTGATAGTTTTCAAAATTTATTTACCCTTCCAGATAATATTATCACATGGGCGGGAGCACTATTTTACATTTTTAATCATAATTTTAAAATTAAAAAATGGAAATTTCGTATTTGGGCTTTCCACTAGGCCACTGCATTAGTACTTCAAAATGGTATTTTGGCTCACTCAGAAGTGTAAAGAAAATTGTGGCAAACACTTTGAACATCGATTTTGATTAAATAAATTCTGCACCGATATGCTATAGTCGTCGTTCGTTCCTTTTTGTCCCTGAATTTAGGTACGTTGAGCGTACCGCTCATTTTAAGGACCTTTTATTTGGTACCAATCTAACTTTACGCGTTGAAAACAGCGCAATCTAGATGTCGTGAGCTGTGTGCATTTGGTAATCAGGAAATGGATATTATCAATCCTCTCAACAAAGGTCAAGTGGAATTTCGCAGTTGGCCTCAGCTATCGAAGAAACATGACCACCTATCTATGCCAAGAGCCAAAATTCAAAGCCAGATGGAAGGGATTTTGTCGATAGTATATATTTCAAGAGAAAATAGAGGCTTTCAGTGAGTTGGAAGATTTTTTATAGTACTGCATCAACCCAAACTCGGATTCTTTAAAGTGTTAGTAAAGTGAACGAAAGAATGGGATTACTGTTTTTTTGTGCACCAGTGTGCTTTTGTATATCTATAAATCCATCAGTCGTTACAGTGAGTGCGAGTGTGATGCAGTGTGTGCCTACCTTGACGGATCGATTGAACGAGTGTAAAGCTTTGGGAATAATTCGCTCCCCCCACCCCAATTCTTAGCTTGCGCCATCATCTTTGTGTTATTGATGGCGATCTCGTGACCTGTTTGTGCACAGTGGTTCCAGATTTATGACCGCGGGTCACCTCGCCATAGGGCAAGCTTTGTTTTTGTGTAGGCTAGTATAAAATTATTTGCCTGTCATCTACGTAGTGCTGGCTACTACCTAGGCATGGAATGGTCTGTATCACAATGGATTTTTCGTGCTGTTATACTTGGTCCTCACCGTTGAAAACAAACGACCCCAGTGTACTCCTGGTCTGTAGGCCACTTTCAATTCCAACAACCGAAGAATTCGCTCGGTGGCTCTTGGCGTGACGCGTATGTTTGTCGGGTAGCACTGACATAATTTCCTCTTCTGTTGATTTTCAACCTTCATGCACGAGCAGATAGAAAGCTTATGGTGTGCGTTGGATGACAGCCGAAGGAAAAATTACCTTGGTCCCTGGGTCTTTAATCCTTGCGTTCCGCAATAATCGTTCGCAAACAACTTTTAGGTGGTCAAGTAGGTGATTGGTGCCATACCTTACGATGCAATAATTCGTTCCCTTCATAATGAGGATATCGAGGAAAGAAGGATGGTTGCATTTATCCTCCTAGCGTGTGGAGCAAATACCAGTTAGTTGATGGTTTGGTGGAAATTTTCTACCGTTGAAGTTAAGAGTATTTCGAATGTGCCGTTCACATGTTATTTCCATGGTGCATGAGTTTGAATTGCTGCACAACTCCATCTGCAAGTAGGACTGAGTGGCCGATCTGATGACAGTTCCTCTTGATTTCTAGTACACCGAAAGAATTGGATTTTCAAACGACAAGTTTCACCAGTTTGCCCATTGAAACATTGCTCTTTATAGTAGATTTTGGTAGTTTTCCAGCAGGCATTGAATAATTTCGATGACCACTTATTTTGATTAGTTGGTAAATCATGGGTTACGTTGAACTGTACCATTACTTAGTCTGGTTTCATCACCAAACCCTTGATTTGTTTCACGAGAGGGGTATACATGTATACAGTACTGGCCGGTTGCGATGCCCTAAAATATTTTTTATGATCAAATTAAGTTTCATCACCTATGTTAATACTTTAGACTTTGACAATAATTTATATCTTGTCTACTTCGATCTATGTAGTTTCGAGTCTGTATAGGTGTCAATTAAACGTGCCTAACCTTGGTTGCCAAGATTAAATAATCTCAACATGAAAATCGTAAACTTTATCAAGTATGGAAACTCAATATCTTCTAATAGGAATTATCTCAAATTATTTCCATAAACCCTTGCCATCTCGGTTATTTGTTATGAGGCATTTCTTTATCCGGTATATAATCCATTATAGCAACTCTTAACCAAATGAAATTCTTTCACAATCTGAAGGAGTTGCATTGAACAAGGTTTCATAATAAAAATCTGTTTGATATCTAACCCACGGAATTCGTGAAATACCACTTTAATCAAAGTCAACCTTGAAATCAAGGTTAGATGCGCATAACACTTGGTTTACATACAAACAATGTTGTTGACAGCGCACATCGAGCCCCACTGTAAAACGAGAGCAGAATTAGCGCCATAACTACAACCGAACTTCTCATCTTCCTTGTAATTCTCTCACGCTTTATAAAGGCACTCATATGCACCCGCTTTTAAGCCAATCGTGCATAGAATCTGGCACATATTTGGGTGATAATGTTAAGTTTTAAACTACTGAGGCGGCCAGACACATAACGTTCCAAGTGTATATACTGCCCGTTCTACCTCCTCTTTGGAAACCATGAGGGAATAATTACTTCTAACATACAGGCTCACAAAATATTTATCTTTTCATGTCTAGTGGTTCGGCGTATCAGCAAAACGCATTAATAATACCATTTCCACAGTGTTGTTAGCCAATATTTGAACAAGCGAAAACTCCATTGTTATGGTCACGAAGATAATTTGCAATACTGAATCGAAGATTAAGCCCATTTCCAAAATATTTACGTGAACGTACTACAACCTGTTGTGATTTAGAAGTGGCTAACGGCATGACAATGATTTCTATGGTCGCCTACTCGTTTAAATAATTGTTCAACCACACGTATCATCATCAAAATGTCTATATGGCATGAAACCTCAATTTATTTCGTTGGCAATAGTGACGGCGTTTACATATATTTTGGAAAACAACCTTTCTGTGTCAATGCATCGTTAAATAAACCATGGATCAATCATCTTTGTGTTGTGAGTATGGTACTGCCACGTTATCAAAGGCAAGCTATTTTCTTCGCGAGTTACGACCGGAACCTTCATTTAGTCAAAGTCAAGACAGAGCAGTAAATTGTGAAGCGAAAAGCTTCATGGGACGATTCAGTTGGTTCCCATGCCAAGTAAACCCAATCATCCAATCGAACCGATGATAATCGTGACATGAATGTCCTGGTGAGCATCTTACTGGAAGACTTGAGATCTAGATTTCCAAGTTCCCATTGATAATTCCGACCTCAATCGGACTACAACCGGTAACTAACTATTCCACCGCTTACTTTGATAACAACACCTGACACAGGAGGACATCCCCTGTAGATGCTTCAAGAGAAACACAGTGTACGAGTATTTGGAATGAGAGTCATCTCAATCAATTTTACATTCCAATTTCAGTACCCTGAAACTCCTTCGAAAATTGAATTATGCGAATCCTTCCACTTTCAGTGGAGATAAACCAGTGATGAAACATAGTCAACTTTTTATGACACACTTCATGTCTCGGGAGCGCAAATCTTCTGTGTAGAGAAAAGGAATAGTGGCTATAAATAATATGAATCAAACAGTATTTGTGAATACAACACACTGTCACAGAAAGCTAACTTATCAATTTATGTCTGAATTAGCCCATTCGGTTTTTCACAGGCACCAGGTACTGTTGGTTATGTTCCATTGCACAATAACGTATCAATGTTTTAAACCTGGACGAATGAACTTTGCTGAACTCCTTATTTAGTCACTTGACCTCAAGGCAATGACTGCATGTGATGCGACTGGTCCTGGATGGATTGATATTCGAACCGTAAAACGCGGACTGCTCGAGACGTACAAAATCCAGCTAATGTCTCATTTCCTCTTAGACACTGCAACAAAAAGTGAACGGCATAGGTGCACAGATTCATGCTTCACTATTCATTCTTTTTATCCAGGCTGCCGAAATGCGAACTTGCAGGGATTTTTCACATCACACACTCACCTATGGAAGCCATTTAGATGAGCGCACCATGTCACACGACTGCCGTGGCCATTCAGCTCGCACTAACTCAAATGATGTATTATGTAACATCTAAAACTTCCGCGGAATTCAAAACTGAATAAGCGTGTACTAAAGTTGTGAAAGTCACTACGACGTTCAGAGGGACCTTATTAACGAAAAGGTGTCCACGAGTATGCAATTATCTCACTGAGTGAAAAATCACTATTGTTTGTGCCAATACGATTAAACCGATGGTGAACCTAACCCGATAGTCGTTTAATAATGAGAAACTAATTTGTTTTTTTTCAAAGGTGTGATTGATTCTGATAGGTTTGTCGAAAAAAGAAACGTCACTAATGACGATACCGGCATTGCTTCACCTACCAGCCAGTTACAGGAAAACAAACAGCTCTGGAAATAATATACGGAGACAGGAAAGCACATCGTTGTTCAAATAGAATGGGTTTGACAGCAAAAGATAGTGGATATAGGTGACTTCTGTACGGCATTATCCTTC
>UZAN01042691.1:32025-46432 GCA_900618425.1 Echinostoma caproni | reverse complement strand
TTACTCGGTCGACGGACAACACTTTGAACAAAACGGTCAATCAGTTTAGAGGTTCGTGTTTAACCTCGCCCAACCGAATGTTTACAAGCGTCAAGCCCAATACCAGTCTCTAGTGACTGTAAACAAGGAACTAAACCAGAAAAATTGCTCTCAATATTTTCCACCTCAGTCATCATCATCGTCATCATCATTCATGCCATCCCTTTTTCGGCGTGTTTAACATCGATCGAGTATGAAATTTTCATCGTTTCACAGATGCATGGGCTCGTATATCATTATGTGTTCACAATTTCATCCTGGAGTTCATTTAAACAGTGGAATATCGTCAAAAAATGAGGGAATAACCGAGAACCCAGTTGCTTTTTTAAGTCACACAAATTAGTGAGCGGATAAATGATAGCTTGCGGCGTCTAACATCAAGACATTCAAATATGTTCTTGCACACACACATATATATATCGTTTTAAAATGGCTGTTAGTGTAGCAAAACACAAACATACCGCATGATTAGAGATATCGGTTTCCTTTGTATAGTGAGACAAAAAATGGTTTTCCGATTGTTCAAGGAGAGTGTGAACGATGCACCGCTGGCGTTTGTTGAAAAAAAACCGGACACAATTCAATCGCTGACAATGATTTTTCTATTGTCCAAAACAGTGTAACCACTTTCCTGTGTTCGCTGCTACGGGTAGCGAGCTAAAACTTGAGCGAGTTTTGTAAAGATCACATGTCTTACCGCTCAACATCATTTCGAAAAAGGATAGTGATGGCGTTTGTTTGTCCTGGACAAGGCAGATCAAATGTGGGGTTCGCTACTCTTAACGATGCGATTATTGTTCTCATCTCAAGGTGCCGCCCGATTGTGCGCTACGATGTGAACAGCGACTTTTTAATGGATCTGAATTTAACGTCTGCGTGGCGGACTCGTTTCGGATTAAAAAAAGATAGCCAGTTAGAATCTTCGATCTAACACCAACGACCGATGAGATCACAAGTCAAGTGAATTCAAGTTAATAGTCGCCTAGTATACAAATGTATGTGGAAATCTCGTTCCCGTTCGTCTTTTAAAACATGTATGGTATTCCATTATTTGTGATCACTATTGTCATCTACACACTGGGGAAGCATGAAGTGGAAGGAAGCATTGCGGTTATTTTCTTATGTTTTCCGATGCATTTGATGCCCGTTTCCGAATAGATTTGGATTATCGCCATCTATTGAATTAAAGTCAACGTTTGACACGAATTTAGAAGTTCTGTAGTGGTTTTGCTTTCATCGAATCATTTTTACGAATTACCGTGAAGTTGCACGATGATCCCTTCATCAGGTTTCGCGTTTACACGGTATCTTGGAATCGCAAAGACCTATTTACCAGTTCCGACTCTACTCGGTCCAAGCGCTTATTAAAAAACTATTCGTGGACTGCTGGACCATGGTCCTGCTGATTGTTTTTCCTCTCTGTATCTGGGACACATTTGGCTTAGTAAAGACCTATACTAACTGACTTGCCTCATTCTTAATATTGGGGGTTAGAACTTCAAGACTTCATCGTGTTTATCCAGTTCCATGAAGTCGTATCAAGCGATCAAGCGACAGTCTCCACAATGATCTTGTTCACTTCGCTGTTTGCAACAACGTCGATTCATGTGGTGAGTTCACTAAACGTCATTTGGCCAATGCAAACCACAGTTGACACAAATAATACAACGGTGATATTATCTAGTTTGCGTGCATCCTAATGAACTGTATCTCCATCAACGCTGTGCTCTCCGTCCGCCTTTCACGGTAGCCATAACCATTTGTGTTTATCGTCTTTTCTAAACATATTGATTGCTCTATGAACTCACTGATATATTTGTAATTCATATTCAAACGTCATACATCACGCTGCATGAAACACTACTGCACCCAAGTTACTTTTTTGCCTTCGGCATGTGTACGTATTTGGGGGAACGAAGACATGCTTTGTAGACGCTGTGTCCCATCTAACAAGGTTATTGAAAAACATCGATCTCACGAACAAAGTATTAACCCTTAATGCATATTTTAAACGACAGCGTATCCACAGCGTATCCACTTCAGAATCAACTTCATCTAGAATCCAAGGATCATTAAAAAATGTACCTACCCTGCAAATGCTGTTCACCTCTGTTGCATTCTGCACCCACACCCTCTAGTCAAATAAGCAGAAGCCTGAAAATGAGTGTTTCCTGTACCATCGGAAGCACTATTCAGGAAGGATGTTATATAAATGCTTCTTTGGTCACTTCCAACTCATGAACCGAATTACAACCTTGGTCAACGAGTAAACTGATCGTAAACTTTTCGAGGTTAAGCTCTTTGTTTCGAATTTTACCGTTGTTCGGTTTACCACGTCAATTAGATTCATAATCGGAAATTTATGCAAGCCACTGGTGGAAAAAGGGAATTGTATAAAAAAAGCATTCAGTGTTTGCAGTCTCCTAAAAGTCTCAGTAGGATTGACGTGAGTGCCCTTAGTGTTGGCTGATCATCCGTGGAATCTCACTTACTTACGGTATCACGCTTTGGCTGGACTCATTTATGAATCTGAAAAGCATTTATGCGCTTTGGTCTGAACAGACCAATAGCATTTCACTTATCAATAAACCATCTCCGTTTTTGCTTCTTCTAAAGACTATTCTATTGTGATGTCTTGAAGCACAGTCTGGAATAGAGGTGTGTGAATTAAGTGTGTAGTTTATTTTTGACAACAACAACTAATACTACTACCACTGTTTTCGGTCGATGCATTTCTGTCTAGGAAATCCGAATTCCTTGGATACGTTCACCACGCTGCTCACCAAGTGTACTATGTGGTTCCTGTCCGGTGGGTAGCATTCTTTGTGTTCTACCTGTGAGGTTCCAAGTTGGAAAGAGAGATTTCCCGTACGCATGGACACAACCAGATCTAAATAAAATTTCAGTTCACACTTCACAGCCTCTATACACAGCGAATTGCCTCTTTTAAATGAATGTGTCTGTTACCTCAGACATGACTCAAATACAGAACACAGCATATCTGTATACTTTCAGCATCTTTGAAATACTATTCAAAGGTTATCCTTGTAGACAGGCTTCAAAATGTATTTATCGGACCACATTTCATCAAAAGTTGATATCTGCACACGGGTATGCGGACTGGATTATGTTAGTCAAATCAAGTGATTAGGAGGTTATACACACATAAATGTATATATATATATTAGAAGAATACCGTAGATTTTAATTCAAAATAACCTTTATCATCCCGGAAAAAGTTGATAATCTAGCATTCATTCATATCCAACTTTATCAATAATAATACTTTTTTATAATAATTATGATACTCATTCCTTTTTATCCGTGAATCAAACAAAAATGCAATTGCAGGGACACTACTCACGGACAAAGGCAATTAAATGCTTTCTGAGTTTACCCGGGAATAGAAAAGATGATCAATTGATGTCTGAATTGTAATCTTTTGTTCTTCCGAGTTCTATGTTACTGACCTTCATCATCACCACTATCCACCCCCCCACCCCCCTGGGACTGCTTTGTGCGAGCATCGTCGAACCTCAACAGCAGCAATCCACTTTAACTAGGTGTGTTAAATCAGATTCCATCAGTTCATTATTCTGGCAAAGTGAACTTCACACTCCTGGCCACATAAACTGACTAGTCATTTGTACGGAAACAGAAACGAAAGCTAGCCCAACATTAGCTAATCGGCAACATCTCTGGCACCGGCGTGAAATATTCCTTGAGCAAAGGTACGCACCATATCGCTCTACGGCTGCAAAAATTAGCCTCTCTGAGCAGTTCACATTCAACGAATATCCATCTTCGACAACTTTTTTACGCTATATCGCCCGCGTATGGTGGGAGCAGCGTGTGAGTAACGATAGGGGTTTGCAGACTGTCACATAATCTTCCGCCGAGTAATACCAGTTAACCGCATCGTCTGAGGTGGCTGGGGAACCTCCAACCAATATCTGAATAAAGTATGCCATACTGTGGCCTACTTGCAGATACTGGTCCGAACTGGAAGACCCAATGAGGTGAGGTGAGGGGGGGGGGAAGGGAGGGCAGGCTATTAAGTGACTCAGAGGGTTGAACAGATTATGCTCGGATTTGACAACCGTCGGGGCTTCTCAGTTCCCCGGATGGGAACCCCAAAAATCCAGACTGTCTTTGTCCGGAGAAACTGCGAGATATGAAAACAAACCGGAGTCAGTGGGGTGAATGCAAATTTTGCTGTGTGCGATCCCAAAATTAACACAAACAAACAAACAAAAATTAAAAATCGTGTACAATTAACAAACAAAAACAAAAAAAAACAGTTATCATTCTCACAATTGTTAGCTTTGTTTTCCCCCTCTCCGGTTTCTGTAATTTTATATCAACTCATGGTTGTCTATATAAAATGAAATACAATAAAGTGTGAGCTGTTGGATACGTACCATTAGAGGAGAAGTTCATGCCAGAATAAATGTGTTCAGTCCATTGCATTCGGTTTACTCTCATTCGGGTGTTCCATGCTTAAGTGTATTGTCAACCAGAGTCACTTGAAATTCTGAAATGAAAGTGCATAAAGTTCGCTTTGATCGGTAATTCCTCACTTTAATCAATTAATGGATTTTTAAACCCTGTTTTATCTAATTTATACCAGTATAGTCACAGTTTGTTCCAAAAAATAATGCTCACATAATTGTATGACTCTTCTCAAGAATTATCTAAATGAGTAACAATATGTCGTGCGGGTCAGTCAAATGACTTTAGACGATTTCCCGAATGTAAAAACGTGGATCAAAAACTTATTGGTGAGATAAAATGTAAAAAAAGATATGATGCCTTCATTGTACGCTCCCTATGTTTATACATGGAACCAACGTGATCGAGTTTGTAGTATGCATTCCTGACAAAATTACCTTGTGATCATATCTTCATTTACTCGGTGAATTGGAACGCTGAGAGAGAGAGAGGTTATCACGTAGGATTGCTAACAATAAACCTCACGTGCTTACCGATCAATCTGGCCTTGATCGACAATTTGATCGATTGCAAAATGAAGCGGGAGGAACACGGGTAAAACACATGCACTTGATGATTTCTCGGGATGTTTAGATGATCAAAATACTTCACAGGGGAAACTGAAGGTTCAATAGTTCACCTGAAAACAGCATATGACCTCGGAGATGGACTAATGAAACAGCCGTGGCCAGCGCTTGACTCTAAACTGACTGTAATAGTCAATGGCCCTTTAGTCGTTCCCTATTCCATTTCGGCTAACATTGTCTGAAAACTGATGGGTTCACCGTGAAGGCATTCAATGAAATTTGAAAATGGGCAATTTAAATCAAACAAAATACCAATAAACTAGACTGTTCCTCGTGTGTGACGGTGCGATATATTAGGAAGTGAAACATTGTGATTTGGTCTCCATATGCCAAAATCTGCTTTCAGTGGTCAATTTCTTAGTACGCCAACCAGTCTGCCGGGCTTATCTATCAGTCTCGGTGTCTGCTCACTTCTCCCTGATCGTCTGATCAGTCACACGATTTGCTTTGGAGTTTAGGGTACGCATATCCATCTGTTACCACTGATGTTTCCTGCGTACCGGCCGCTTATCACTAGGGCTTGAGTAAACACACTTGGGTCAACAATGCACGATTACATTTTGACTGAAACGGCGCGAAAACACAGTTAAATTTCCACAGCTCTTTTCCCGCGTGATAAAATCTTGGCCTCGGTTTTCTTATAGTGGTAAATAGGAACTGAATGATTCGTAAACTAACATTGAACTTCCAACATGGTTCTTACTACGATATAATTTTCAAAAGCAGTATGTTTTAATTGGACCGTTGAAGGTAGTTGATTTTCATGGGACAATTTTCAAACTTCCAGGAAAAAATGCTTTTTGCACGCTAAATTGTGCTTTACGTTTTTCCAGCTATAGAATGTTCTACAAATTCCTAAACGGCCATTCACGGGCGTCCTGGTTTCTTCACTAACAATGCTTGGTTGTGAAAAAGAGACAGAACTATCAATTTGTGAGATAATCCTGTCATATCGAACAAAGTCAAAGTTTTATTATGAGCATTACTTATAAGCAGATGATTTTCTTGTCCCAAAGGATGTTTACACGAATTGAACTGTAACAATGATGAATAAAATTTCATATGCTGTATTCGGTTGTGTTGTGTGCTCATGGATTTTGGAATGGAATGTGTCAGTGATTGGTCAAGTTTTAACTTGAAATAACCAATCGTCGTGGCACAAAGAACATGATATGATTAAGGAATTCCAGACGCTGCACACTCTGACGACGAAGGAATGACGTCGAGATTTTTTGGAGTAGTAACTTAAATGGAATTTTGAGGACAACATCAAAACTGGGTGAAATGGGTGGTTTGGGTTGTGTAATATTTGGTACACATAATTAAATCTCCTCGAATCTGACGATACTGAGCAGAGTATAGACTCAATGATTACAGTCTTCCCATGTAGAAATCATAATATAATCCTGTAACCATCTGCGTGGTGAGCCTTTGTGGACGCCTCAAAATCTTACAATCAGGTTCTAAACACGGATTCCAAGTTTGGATGACATACTCAATATGCGGCCGGACGTAAGCTAATAGCAGACGTGTTAATAAAGGTGGTTCAAAACGACCCAAGACACGTTTAAGTAGACTGAAATGTTTGAGTGCTAATGATGACGCCCTGGAATAGTTAATGAAGAGCTAAGGTCTCTATGGACTATAACACCCAAGTCCTTCTCTATTGATGCATGCGGCAGTCGTTTGGTTCCGAAGAAATAAGGAAACCGACCATGGTGGCATATCGAAATCACCTTTTATTTGGAGACGTTAAATCTAATCGAAGAAGCAACTTTGTGATACAGTGTTGAAAATCACGCAGTTGTTTTGTAGCTTACGCAGAACATCTCGAACTGGAGGATTTCTATCACCTCTTTGTGGCCAATAAAAACTCCATATTTTTCCATTACCCGGTTGTTGCCATTTCACTCACGTTCCAGGGAAAGCACTGTTACCAAGGTTATACGGCGAGAAGGCGAGAACAAAATCTACACGTATCGTTCTTTTGATGTTGATCTACACATGAGGGGAAGCCTCGCTCACGTTTAGAGTTTTGTGATATTTTTTGAGGGCATGCAAACGCGCACAATATAATTTGCATCTGATAGGGGTCTTGATTGCATAATCAAGACCCAATCTTTCCATGGTACACGTTTGATTCCCGCATTCTGACAGGAGACGATCACAATGACCTTCGGGATTTATTAAATTGTTAAACAGCTGTCAAACACGAAACGGTTGTACTACGGGAAGCATTCACATTGACACTTGATTTCTCGCGGTCTCTCAAATGCATAAAGAAACGTTTCAAACCATCAAATTTGCATACGATAATGTCAGTCACTTTCTTTGTTCCGTGGTCATCAGTATGTTTGCACTCGACTCATATTTTTCTTGAAAACGGTCATTTTATCTACGACCACTTCCCGGATGATACCGGATCTCATCATTCTTGCGCTCATACATGCAGATCTGCTGAGCATGTTTGTGTTCCATCAATTTATCAGATTTATGTGTCACTGTTGATTAACCTGATGAGAACCGACTGGCTTGAAATCATTGAATTTCCTTTTTCTGTGTTACGTGACTGTTGCAATCGGACAAACAAGGCTCTGCTGCCGTCTTCATTAATCCGCTAATTATTAGTCAGGACTCACAGTATTGTGTTAGCCATAGATTTATCTTACTTAGCCCGCAGATAATGCTACATGTCTAACTTAAATTAAGCTGGTAGATTTCTTTTGATTTCATTCCTGGAATCTTTAGCAAATCTTCAACTTATCATGTTGATTTGAATTGACTATCCTTGGAACTTCTCCTTCCCGCATAGTCCTCAGTTCATCCAGTCAATCGGAAGCTCTAGACTCGAGATTCGCTCTGAATAGAGCTCATCGGGACTACGAACACGTAGTTGCTAATTAACTGCGAGTTAGTACGTGATTATCTCTTACCCTAAACACTATTTGCTTCCCCACTGTTCTTCCCGATCTGATTTTTAGTGTCCATAAACCTATTCGAAAGTCCATCCAAATTTACTTGTATGCAATGTGTTAACTTGGATATCATTTTTCGAATCATCGTATCCCGAAATCACCGAGCTATTTCAACCACGCTACAATTTAATTAATGCCTTGTCATTCTACCGCGATCGGTTGCTTTATTACCAAGAACCTATCTATTCACTAATGAATTATGAAAAAATAATATCTATTATCGTTTTGTTGATTATATTTTTGCATTAGATTTACCGTTTTTTAAGGGGGATGGGGTGAGTTAGGTGATTTCTGTCGAAGCTGGACAAATGAGCTCTGCAGACACATGCACGATTTTCTAAACCAAAAATATAACTTGCTGAAGAAGATTAATTGACATTCTTTTCATTTTTACCATAGACTCAATGGAATTCATTAGGCTAGCTTTTAAACTATTTGCAAGAACTGATGAAGTCGGCTTTAGACCAAACATCTCCACTTGCTTCACCCAGGGTTATTACATTCATACAGTTGCTCTGAAGAATTACACAAGACCTTGAACAAAAGAATGATAATAGACAGCAGGTTGAATTCAACTGTTTCGATCAGGGCAATGAAAAATCCTTAAGCCCCAAAGGCATTCTACAAGATAAAGCCAATGCAAAGGTTATAGATTACCAGACCCACTCGGGTTGAACAAATGGAAAGGATGGGAGAACAAGTAAATCGATCGGAACCACGGTGTCAGCCCTACCGTGGCAGGGTGAAGCTGACCACACAGTCTCGTAGCAGATTGCAAGGGTCTGGTTTGTGGGGTCGAACGGAAGCTAACCGTTACAACCGCCCAATTTTCTATTGGCTTAATACCCGGAATGCTTGCTTCGGGTGGATGCAAGGGTTCCAGTGCAGCATAAAGGTGGGCGATTAAGCTGAGAGGAATCATTGCGCCATTGAGCGCAAAATTCTTCGGGACGTGTTCTGAGATCCTAGTGGTCAAAATGCTCTTAGTTCTTCCGATGTACTTTCTACTGCAGGTGTATTGAAATAGGCAAATACACCAGGAGATAACCTGGTAGTTCACTTTGTCCGAGTTGGATTCAATAATCGTTTGTCTGTTCTCATGTAGAATAATTAGTGAAGCAGCGTTCTCCGTCAACAAAAGGGCTTGTTTCAATAGGCGTTAGTTTCTCATTTTGATCATCATTAGGCGGTAATGCGATGATTAGAACGCCTCTGTTTGGTATCCAGTCTCTGAGGTTATTGCCGTACTCAACCTCGAAATTCCCGGGGATATCCGGAGAAATCTTAAAACCTACAAAATATCAGTTCAAGATCGCCTGGTATATTTGTTTGTAGAGTAGACTTAGAAAAAAATGTGAAACGTTTTGCCCAGCCCTTTCTGTCCCAAGCATTGCCGTTTAGCCTACCGGATTTTGGGGGGTGGAGCACAGAGTGGCATGAAAAATCATCAACGAAACGGCTGAACCCACTGAAATTCAGTTGGTGCTGACCGTTACGTGACCTAGCCTCGTTAGTCGAACAGCCACAAGGAATCCACGGTCATGCAGTGCGAACCTTTTGATTGAACCTACTATAAACTGATTGATGTTTCTTTCCCTTTCAAACCACTATTATGTGTAACATCAGTAACCTATCCGGAAATAGATGAAGCCACGCAGAATTCCACGCCATCCCAAATTCTTTGTCTACTTGGACACCGTGTATGTTGATAGTAAGCGATTCTCTATGAATATCCTCTTGCCCTTGGGGTTTTCACAAGCGTGTCACGGTACAGTCCAAACCTACTTCTTTCTGTCTTTGTCATTAAAACCGAATATTTCCAACCAAATGAGAACTGAATTTAGAAATTGATCTATCTTACAGATTGATGAAACCGATTTTCGGATATATATCTCCTTCACGCTTATTTCGGGTACCATTTAAAGAAAATTCGCATTAAGAAAACGTCGTAGCGAATAACGTTCGTCCTCGATAAATTCTTCCTCGGGCTGATACAGTTACATATCAGTTATTAGACTAAACCAATGGTCTGATGTAATAAATACGATTGGTTGATTGCAATTTTATGATACGTGGTTTGGAAATGAAAAGGCAGAGTTTTTGTTGTTGTTGTTATTGTTGTGTGGTTTGGAAATGTTCACATTCGATGGATTCAGTAAGGTGTTCCGTTTCCGGTCTGCGGCCCTCGGTTACGCTAAAAGTCATGCTCTTTTCGGTCTGCTGGGTCAAGTTGAGGCCAGAGTAAGCGAAGTGACTGAACGAATTGTTCTTTGAGATCAAAGGGATGAACTGTGTGGGCGGATAATCACCGCCTCGACTGAATGTGTCATTAACCAACAGCCTTGGATGGCTTTGCTTTGTAGATCATCTTGGATGCGTCTTCGTTTGCTTGATGGCCCGGCTGACCACCACGTTCAAACTATTGAGGCCTTATGTGGTTTATCACTCCAAGTCCCAGAGTTGGGTTGCCGGTCTTCTCTCGCACCACATATGATCAATACAACCTACAGAAATCACGATTATGGGGTTAACCTCTTACTAAAACTCGCTTTGCGTGTAATAAAACCTGTGCAAGGTGTTCTATCACTGCACTTGTAATCGTTTTCCTTGGGCCCTTAATCAGTTACGCCGGCTTGTGCTCTTTGATTCTTTGCAACAATGGCCTGATCATTCTTCCTACATGGCTTGCCAATCATGAGCAAAGAATGTGGTAAACGATCATAGATGAGATCAGGGTTAGTGATGTATCGTTAAGATTTACGGCTTGTGAATTGAGTGTATAGCATTGAAACAGGGAAAGTAAGAGCGATGTCCTTTTCTTGTCAGTGTCTCAGTAACTAAACCTTATAGTCTCCTTTAAAAGTAAGTTTTGTGAGGAGNTCCTGTAACCGTTGTCAGTGGTGCTCTCTGAGGCCGTACTATCAAATTCTCCAGAACGAATCGTTTCGGATAGCCGTTGTCAATAGGTTTCTGCATTATACCTTCCAGTTCCTGAGGTAAACAGTCTCGTGAAACAAATCCTGATTGCTGGCTACACAAAGGTTTGACCTGAACTTCTCGTGAGCTTCAGAAGCACAAAGCTGATAACATTAGAGTGTTTTCCAGTACAATTTTGTTTGCACTAAACGGAGCGTTTTATCAAGCTTCCATGGCACTTAATTATTTTACATATTAGAAATGAAAATTGTCTCCCAGCTCCAATTTGGTCGTAAACCCGATGGCGGTGTGAGCATTATTGAAGGCATTTATGAGTGGATCTATATGGCTTTGACTTCCAAAAGTATCTTCCACATGTTGACAGTAGAGTGGAAAGCTTCTTGCTTTCCTAAGCCAAAATTGATCAAACATCTGAATGCTTCTATATATCCGGATTGGAATATCGTACAATATTTTCCCTCTCTCTCACTCTCACTCTCCTCAATTTCAGAATCTAGGTGAGCCCCATTGTTTCATCAACTACCCTACCCTAAAATAGACCACATTCAGTGAAAACTCACGGTGTTCAACCGAAAAATTAGCAACAACTGGTACCGCCGCGAAAGACGTATCAAACCATTGTGTGTTTTCTGTATTTCCATAACAACGGATTTAACGAAACAACTAGATCGTACTTCTAACTTTATCCAGTAGAGCCGTACTAAACGATCAATCACAAAGAAACACAAAGAAACTATTATCATCACTAGTGCGCAAGTTTTGTGGTGTTGCTTTTGTTAACCCCGGATTGCCAATGGTCTACAGCATACATTAACGAGTTTCCTACATTCTTCAGCTCTATCTTCAATGAAATAATCCCGATATTTGTCCGCGCTCAGCGTATGCTTGCTTCTTGTTTGACCAAAACCGATTGTCGTCCACACCTAGAATTCGGACGAGAGTTGACATTCGACAACAAACCCCGTTCTGATAGACGGTGGGGCTTAATCTTGAAAGAAAGAAAAAAGTTATAACACATGATGCTTGCGTGTGTGCTGCGTTTCCACACCGTGTAATCGTGCGTCCGCCCGCACACACGCACACAGACGCACAGAGAGACGCACGCACATACACGAAGGGTAATGGACAAGCGTGTGTACATTGTTGCCGCACCCGTGGTTCCAATAGTATCGTGGTGTATGAGCCACGGATAGATAGTTCGAAATCGAAGGCCACTTAGAGTCTGGTGATAAATGGATGTGTGAGGGCGAATGCTTGCGAACAAATAATTCTCTTCGCGGCTGGTTTCTTTGCTTGTCCCGGTAAACGTGAAGAATGAAACTGTGGACAAAAATACGGGGAGCTGAAGTGAACGAACGTATTGAGATCCGATGCATACAAACCTTGCGGATCGGAGATTTTGCACACGTTCCGATCCCAGACCAATCAAATGTTCCGTCCCCGTTGTGTATGTATGTGTGTGGCTGTACGTGTGCAATGGAGAAAACGCCAAAAATACTGTGGGGAACAACACCGCACATTGATTTAGTCCTGACTTTTTTCTCACTCTAAGGGAGTAAATTTTGGCTTCAGTGAAAATCGAGACTAAAGGGGCCACAAGCACAGAGCGAAAGAGAGAGAGGAGTATGTGCATGTGTTTGTAGTTGAGGATTGTTAAGAACAATAGCGCCTGGCAGGCAGGTTGGCTGGCGAAAAAACTTTGAAAAAAGTGCCATTTGGTGGTACTTGGTGGCACAAATCGAACCGGTCACTGTCTAGGTTACTTTTCAGCATGGACAAAAGGATGTCACGTCAGGGAGAGGTAGAATAACAACCTGGTTTTATTCGGTGATTGAGGTCCGAACAAGTGACATGTAGAAAAACAAAGAGAAACTACTTACAACATGGATTTGTGCCTATTTTTTTGGCTGGCAAGTTGCATTCCCATTTGTGAGTAAAAAGCAAATGATAAACCGAGGATTCAGATTCGTTTCAATGGAAACACTATTGTTCAGTGCTGATGTGATAGAAGTTTCTGCAATTTTGATGGACAATCCTTGATTGGTTTCCGTTCACGTCTATCCTTGTTTGAATGCGACAAACGTTATGGCCATAGAGAATGATAAATGTCAAGTCAAGTAAAGCTCTATACACCAGAGGATGAATTTTCGGAGCTTTCGACAAGTTACAGTGAGGAAAACGTTAAACATTGGAAAACGAAGAATATACATTTACTAAATGAAAAACAAATGGATGTGATAAAATCCTAATGTGACAGATGATTATATAATAATAATAATAATAATATTTTCTCGGTTGATCAAGATACGAGCAAAATAAGAGACGATGCTCTTTTTATATGTGGTGCGTACATAAAGAATCCTAAAGTTGGAACGCGTACTCGGTTGAGACACCGAACTATTGAGATGGGCATGCCGGTAGTGTTCTTCATTTGACAGTAAATGGCAGCTAAATCTATCACATGAATCAAAATGATTGCTCACAATTAAGTCAACCAAAACGGTCTTTGAAATGCCGCTGCAACAAGAAAGAAGTTTAAGAGATTTGGAAAAGAGAATAAAGTCTTTCTCCTTTAGACCAGGAAAATATACTGGGGGACAGCATACCCAATGTGAAAGATTTACATTTAGGGGAACTCCGAGCTTTTTAAGCCCAAAAGTGTAGACAGGTGGCCTACGAACACCAACGTTATTGTTCTCAACATGTTTGGACCAAGAAAGATTATGTGACAAATTGCCTCCAAGATATTTAACAGGGCTAGCTTTCGGGATGATATTACCATTAACAGAAATTTCAGGTTCATTACTCAAAATAGTTTGATAGTGCGTACCTGTTTTAAGGCTAAAAGAAACATCTAGACATTTATCTACATTAAGTACTAAAGATCGGGGAGTCGATCAATTAAAATCTTTATTTAGACAAACTTGAAGTTGACAGAAACAGTCAGGATCAATTGGGGAACAACTACGTCACTACGTCATCAGCATACTTGCACGCGATAAAGTTGGGAGGGCTGGGAACTTCTCTACAGCGAAAAAAAAGAAACATAAAATGGCACTCTGAAAAACCCCAGAGTTAACCTCTAGCAGAGAGGAAGATTTACCATTACAAAGATTGCTCCATTAATGCAGACGGGAGATTCAGTGAGGTAGGAGTGTTCAACTGCAGGATTTTAATTCTCTATTCATATTGATAGGGACACCGCACTGTCTCCAATCCACGTCTGCCACATGCGCAAACCTTCTGGTCGAACCAGTCGTCCTCCTATTAGCAAAGTTATTGTTTCCCAATCACAACCGAATACACTGAAGCTCCTGGTGGAAGAATTAGCGCTGTGGAAAACAGTGAACACGTCATGCACATGGTAATTGGCTTAAT
>UZAN01042691.1:20413-31393 GCA_900618425.1 Echinostoma caproni | reverse complement strand
TTCCCCCCCCCCCCAAACGAGTGACGTTAAGGCGCGATATACTTCGCGGCAGCCCAAATAGAAGAAAGTTGTTTTCCTTGGGAACCCTAACCAGAGCCTTATGGGCGTGAATCTAACGAGGGAGCGTGACCGAAGGACCCGTGTGGGAGATTCTGGAGACCTGTCACACAAGGCTTCCGGTTTTCGGTTCAGTGTGTTGTTCGCTGGTGCGTTGATTATCGGCCCGCTGTTCGGGATTGGCCCTTATTCTCATGCACCCAATGAAACAATCGGAACGTGGACGGGACAGCACCTTATTGGCTAGGGGCTGACCAGCTTGGGCGGGCGGTGGCCGTCTAATGAAGTGCAAAGATTTCTCCCACCGTCGACAGGAAGCCCCAGGTTTCCCGCTAGTAAGTCCATCTAGCGGGGTCTTTTGACCGGTAAACTACCCCTCATCATGGCTTTTTGTTGGAGTAATCTCTCCATGGGCGGGTGTGGATAGAAGAAAGAAGCCAGGAGGTGTCCAAGCAGCTGGCTTTGTGAGCATGAGCTTTGTCTGGCCTCTGCCCGTTGAACTTTCAGGCATCATTGGATCTACGGCTGCGAAAAGCCATCCAGTACAGCTAGCAGGATCTGTAGGCACGCAAGCCATCAGACCACGTCAAGGTGCAGTCTCGTCGTCCTACATAAGGTACATCCTCCATAGTTTCATTCGCCACAAATTTTCGATTGTGAAAAGAGAGAAGTATTTTAAGTCAAAGCAGTCTTTTTTCTAAAAGTCAGGGCGAAGTAATCAATATTTATCTAATGCTGTAATCTTTCTTTCTGTGAACCATGAAGTTTTGTTCCTCATTTCAAATTCTGATCATTCTGTAATGTTGGTTTATCTGGCAAGAGATTGCATTTATTACATTGGGGTCACCCCAGTTCAACGACGAACCGGGATAAACGCAATGAGAACAAGAGACAAAAGTAGTTCAAAGAGAGGAAAATCTATTTAAACTAACGAGTACGAGAAATGCACTGCCGCTTCCAGGCACTAACGATGTCACCCCGGCTGATGATAAAACGTTTACCCTAGAAGTTCATTCGGTGGACTCCAGTGAATTCAAAGGAAAATCTCTCCTACCAGTCAGTTTACATGCTAACTCGTGCATGTCATATGCCTCTGTAATTTGGATGAGTGATTCGAATGTGAATAGATAAGTTCTATCGGGTTGGCCTTGTGGTAACTGAGCTGGTGGGAAGCGTAGGCAGTGTTAAAATTTTCACACGCTACGGACAGGAGACACTTCAGAATGATCACTTGCACACAACTTGTCCGATGCTCTTAAGTTCACGTGCGGGAGTTCTCCTCGAATTGCGGGAAAACGCACAAACATCCACATTTTGCATCCCGAGCTACTATCGTTCTACAGAAGGTGAGATCATTTTTAATCATCCCTCACTGGAGAAAGTTTGGGTTATGTTTTCACATGGACTTAGAATCAATCGAAACAGACCGGTTTTCTATACTTTGCTGTTCGAGTATATTTGATCGTAAACCAAACAGGTTTTTCATTTTTGGAATCAAGGAGAAAAATGTGACAACAAAGTTTGCGGACGATATTACTCATAACGCTGGAAAGACTAACTGGCAAGATACACATTTAGATTCTGCTTATTCGGTTAGCACCAAATTTGAAGAACAATCCTCCTTGTATTTTTTAAATTAAAAATTGCGTGATCATCCGTCGGGTGATCTGGCGTGAGATTGTTTCAACTGAACGTGCTGCGAAATGTCCGTTAGGTTGCCGGTTTTTATGCTTCTGTGAGAGAGTAAATAGTCACTTGCGACGCAAGTTGTTTGACCTGCAGATACCGATTCCAAATTACATCTTTGAGTAGATAGAGCTTATTTGAGTTAAATAAGTAACAACATATGAGCAGAATTGATATATTGGCCATCAATTTCGCGTGCTCTCAATGGCCAATATCAATTCTGCTCATATTGTGTTACCTGTTTTATTCAAATGGATCAGAGGGGAAGGATGTTTCCGATAGTGATCATTTGTTTGTATCTTGTTCTGAATCCAATATTTAAAATTCACCATTCTACAAAATAAATTTGTATGCATGATTTTGATGCTCGCTTTTGTTCACCGAACAGCGAGCGCTTTTGAAACAGCTAACTGGAAGTGGAGACGACCACTCTAAGGAGTTTATTGTACGCTTATACTACAGACAAACCTGATGACTTATAGAGAAAAACGATGTGTTTGTTGAATTGGGCTTATGTCGAGCGTATATTTTTTTATTAAATGTATTTTGACTACGCACATAGTTTGGTACCCTTTTGAAATATTCTGTCCTAAAAGATATAAATTTGTTGATAAAACTCGTGCAACAAGACTCCCATTTCGAAATGCATTTCAGTTTCCAATTTCATGCGTGTGTAATAATGCCAATTGGTGAAATGCATTTATTCCCGACTTTATCTCCCACTTCTGTGCTGTTAGTTCTGTTCTATCATCGTTTGAATTGGCTCGAGCTTCACTGCACCGATAAAATTTGCAGTAGTTCTAAAGTTCCAGCCCAGATTTGGAAAATGTTCTATAGGAACCGGGCAGGTAAATTCACTCCTGTTTAGAATGTTTGAACAGTCCCACGGAGCTCATAATGAGAACGCAAATTGGCAAACAAGCTCGTTTTCACTGTTTATTGATCATGCTATTACAACACAATAAATGTGACCATAGTATCAGATAAGGAATTACAAGGAAAAAAGAGGGGGAATGTAATTAAAGTATTCAAGAGTTTGTTTCGTAATTGGTCCCCAATTATAACTTGCTCCGATATTTCATGATAGTTCACCTGTCGGCAATTCGGCCATGGGAGCTTGAGTGCTTGCACAAATTGTTAATGAGCACACAAACGCTGCTCATCAGCATTTGAAAGTCGCTGTGATGACGGATCCATCAGGCGGTCAGTACACAGGAAGTCGACTTGGAACGGGCAGTATATGCATTTCCGTAGCTTTGTACCACTCAATATGGAGAAGAATTTCATGCTTTGTTTGGTAAACAGAGCTAGGGAAATTTGCACGAAGGACATGTGGGTTGAAGAACTCCAAAATGTGCGGAATATCT
Source organism: Echinostoma caproni (assembly GCA_900618425.1). Taxonomy (NCBI): domain Eukaryota; kingdom Metazoa; phylum Platyhelminthes; class Trematoda; order Plagiorchiida; family Echinostomatidae; genus Echinostoma; species Echinostoma caproni. Next base: position 28,283 of record UZAN01042691.1, on the reverse strand, counting down.
TTATCCAGAATGGATACCCGGAGCGCTTGGTGGAATCTGTAATGCAACGGCAAGAGGCGTTTCCTAAGAGAGTATTGCTGAGAAGAAGTCTGTGTAGGTTTCTTTGCCGTTCAAAGACGACACGTTGGCAGAGATTGTACACAGAAGATTATCAAATGCCATCAACAAAACGTTCTACGCGGCTAAGCTTCAAACCCGATTTACATCTAGCCCGGTAGTGTATCTACGGTTGAAGGATAGAGTGCCCGATTCTGCTGCCTCCTTCTGTGTTTAATCTTTCACTTGTTGCTGTGGAGCAATGCATGTTGGCCGCACGACCAGGCGTCTGTCCGAGCGCATCCTTGAGCATCACCGTGCGTGGTTGCGAAGTGGAGCAATTAAGTCAATCACAAGTGCGGTCGTGTCACACCTTGTGGATACTAATCACATTGTAAACGGGACCGAACAGGAACAATTTGTGCAAGCACCCAAGTTTCCATGGTCGGATTGCCGACAAGTGATCTATCATGAAATATCGGAGCAAGTGATAATTGGGGACCAATTATGAAACAAACTCTTGATTCCTGTTTTCTTAGTATTTGCTAGGTCGAATACACATGTATTCTAAATAGCTTATCTCTTTTCATTCAGTGCACTGTAAATAAGCCAATTAATGACAATTATCTAGCCTAAATAAGTAGACAGATTGATGTTCAGTTATTCGCCGAGCTTGGCGGAAAAAATGAACATCAAATTATACCACCCGAGATACAAAAACAACAATCAACACCTTTGTCTACAAAACTGCCAAATAGATAAATTATTTGGCTACAAACTACTCTCGCAATATACGAAAGAAATAAAACTGTATTACATGAAACATGGATGTTGACCTTCGAAAGTTGACCTTGAGGTGTGCGGATTTCAGCATGTAGTTGAGAACAGAGAGGCCACTAATTAGAGAGACATCACTTCGAGACCCAGTTCCTTGCTTGCTCAAGTGATTTGGTGTGAACATGAGTCCAATTAATTGCCTCATCAAGAGAAGAACTAAGAGGTAGAAAACCGAACAGATCGAGGCACGAGGATGACTGAATTTGATTGCCAACAAGCAATTCGGCAGACGATGAACTATTATATACTGACCAAGTTTATCAATGAGTTTCGTTTTATCTACCAAAATAAGTAAATATCCATCCCGCTTAATGAGTCGGAAGGAAGTAAATACTGATCACCTTGTTGTTGGTCTCCTGCACACATCAATCTGGATATCGCAAAATTTCTTGAATTGACAACGCAGGTTTTCGATTTTCATCATTACAATGCTTCAGCTGTCATGTATTTGTCCAGGCTTATCAAAGCTGAAGTAAATAGATTGAACGACCGAATTCTGAGGATTGGAAACAGCAAACAACTGTGGCAAGGCATCAAGCTTCTCTATGTAAGGAAGAAAGTACGGCCGAAGTTGTACGTGAATGTGGATGATCCCAATGCCGCATTCCAACACAAGCCATCGGGCATTCTTCCGGCTTACTCGACACATGATGTTTGTAATGTGGAACCATTCTCATATTGTGATGTGTTAAAACTTTTAACTAGTTGCAATCCGTCTTCTGCTGAAGGCTTGGATGAATTACCATCGGCCTTCTTCAAATTCGGTGCTGATTCTCCAGCTGGAAAAATCACCACCATTGTAAATGAATCTCACAACACTTCTACTATCCCCCCGTTGCTGGAGGCCGGTCACAATCAGTTTCCAAATCTTCTATTCTCTCCAAACGTTTTCGACCCATAGCAATAACATCTTCAGCTCTTAAGTTGACTGAAAAAGGTCTATCCTCGAACGCCTTCCACAGTCTATAAACATTCCCAGTGATCCGTTACAGTTTGCTTACAAGCCTGAAACATCCACCTTAAATGCATTTTCCACCCTCATTCATTTTATCACCAAGTCTCTAAACAGCTCTGTTAAGTCTATTCGATGTGTTTCTCTAGACTACTCTTCAGCATTTGATTCAATTCTTCGATCTAAGTTGCCACAAAAACTGGAATCTTTTGAATGCCCGACCAGCTGTTAGCTTGGATATTCAACTATTTTACTGATAGAGTACAAACCACTAGATTGTGAATGGCTTCATCTAAACCCTCAGTTAACACCTCCGGAGTTGTTCAATGAGCTGTTGTATCCCCATACTTATTTTCCACTTATATTTGTGATATTCCCTGCGTTTCTGCTGCACTTATTTTTAATTACGCAGACGACACCGTGCTATGCCAACCCATTACTTACTCCGATCTAAACTCCTTCACCACAAATCTTGAACAAATTCCGTCATTCTCCTCCTCATCGGGGTTGACTTTAAACCCTAGTAAAAGTGTTTGGTGTTTATATAGTTTTATTAGCTCTCCATATTCGACAGACCCCATAGTGATTATTAACAATCCTTTATCTAGGGTGAACTCTGTCAAATATCTTGGTAGAACTATAGATTGCAATCTTCGTTGGTGAACCAACATCCACAAATTCGTTGGTAAACTGCGGTGTCTATCATTTCAAATTCGAAAGTTGAAGCGGTTTCGCCCACCCCGCTCAGTTATTTCTACCTTCTTTTATCAGTGTGTTTTCCCCATCTTACTCTACTGTTCCCCAGTTACTTTTCCTGGCTTGCTCAAACAGGACTTCATAGCCTTACGCCGCGGTCTAACCATTATTACCCGCGTATCTTCTACTCGTGTTAATGAGTTAACTGTAGAGCTTTCAGAGTATCACATAACTTCCTGTTTGAAATTTACAGAGAGGATCTCACCCATTGCACGCAGAACTGACACGTTGACGTTCCCATCATTCCACAAGCTCCCAATTCCGCCAAATTTTACCTCAAGTTAACGCTGATCGAAATTCATCTATACCGTACCTTGCTCGTTTACTCACAAACAAATAGAGGGCAATGGGTGAAAATTGTCTTAACCTCGGAGTGTGAAATGTCCCTATGTCTGTAAAACGTTTCTCCCCTTTGAATATGTATTTTGTGACTGTTAGCTTGTATGATATTTTAACTAAAATGTGAGCTCCGGCGCCTGCAAAAGTTTAACACAATACAATACAATACAATACAATACAGCTGTAGCTCTCAGAATACCTTTGCGTAAGCCATATGTTTCACAGATGAAGGCCAGTGAATTCCTAAGGCTAAACAGAAAAATTGAATCCGTTTTTGTAAAATACATTCAATCGGACAATGTCAGAAGCCATGGTTCAACCCTAGGACAACTGGAGAAATACACGCTCACACACATTGCAACAAGTTAATTTGGGGACAAAACGGTCCCATGGGAATTAGTCGATCGCATATATGGTACAACAGGTGTTTCCATTTCCGAGGAAGATGTTTTCCCCTGTTCCCCTGGATCACTGGAAAATATGATTTGCTCAATAAACGACTGGATAATCAGTGATGGTACAATGCAGTTTGATTCAATCCAATTCTGATCTGCTCACTATATTCCCGGTGATAAACGGACAAACTGCAATAGATGTAGTAATTACTGTTGTGCAATTTAGCATAAACAATGTCAATTTTTCATAAATACATTCATAATTTAGTTAATGGGTAGTATAAATTTATCTGCTCGCATATAAATGCACGATAAATGCTCGATAAATGCACATACTGTGACTTGGAATCTCAGGGCAGTCGCATGGAGTGATCAATCGGAGACAGAATTCCAATCGTTTGTAATTAAATAAGTACGTATAAGTACGTATAATCCATGACAAATCAAGGAAGTTGATAATTGAAAATAATCCACATTTCCATTGACAAGCCTTGCTTTTGTCATAATCTGTCCCCTGACCGGCTCAGTGGCTGTTCAAAAGCCTGGCCACTCTGGATGCAATCCCCCCGGGGAGAAGACAACAGATCCATGGCCCTGACAGAATTATCTGTGCCAGTTCGTTCGTAAACTGTATTTTTATTCGATAATTGGGTGAAATATGGATCTTAGCAATGTGATAGAAATGGAACCAGTATCAAAAAGAAAAATACTGATTCTCAATAATGAAATTTTCCAACGGGAAATCGTGGAATTCACAGAGTCTGATTGAAATCAAGATGTGGCTTGTCAACGAAACGTTACTCAGACAGAACTACAAATTGAATTTTGATTGAACGGTGAATCCAGTGCGCGGGACAATCATCAGTGACCGGAGCACTTGCGCGGGTCATTTGCACAGGAGAACGTGGGGGGTTCGCACAGGCAAATTCAGCGCGTAGCATATTTACGTCATTCCCTTCGCCTATCAGAAATCATGGTACAAAATAACTGTGTCCAATGTGATTGTTTGTTATTCCGGATCAGTTGTAGTCATTTTTGGACAGAAATCATTCGGCTTACAGACTGCGTATTCCAGTGATTCAAAAATGTTGAAAGGACCCGAATTGGAGTTGCCGTCTTGAACACCTGTAATCCAATTATCCAGGTAACAAAAATCTGAACCATACAATGTGTTCCTGGTGAGAAAAGTGCCGTTACATATTGAGTATAACAAAGCTATTTTGGACGAATTCTGATTGTGTTTTACATGCATGCCCACCGGGACCACCACAGAAAAGGCAAACAGACAGCCGAATGGCGAATTATTAACCCAAAAATTTGTCAATGAAATATTCGAAATATCCGTATTCGAGAACACCTTCCTAGCTGGCTTAGTCGCGGATTGACGAGAATCAGGGGACGGCGATCACGGCTTATTTGGTCGAAACCGAACATCTTGTCTGAATGAGTGAAGCGCTCAGGTCCATCTGCACGATCACCGGAGTGAGATCGAAGCAGGTCAAGCATCACTTACTGTCAACAGCCGAAGCGTTCAAAAACAGTCTGTCTGAGATTAGTTCATTCGGTTTTTCACGGGCACCAGGCACTGTTAATGTTACTTAAGTCATTCGCACAAGCTGGTAACCATCGACCGTGTGGCCCAAGGGTGAGGGTTTGAAGTCCCAGCCCCAAGAATCGCGGTTCCAGGACACAAATAATACGCACTGCTGACGAGTCCCAAACAGGGCGAAACAGCTGTTCAGTGCTCTCTGTTGGTTATCACAAACATTTCCATCGCACCAAAATAAGTCTGTCAGAGCTCTGGATTTACAATGGCCAGTCATAAACACTAGAGTGACATAAAGCCGCTTATCAAATGAATGTCAAATCAGTTATGTATTTGATTCATTTGACAGTACAAATAACATTTACAGAATGATTCGAACTTTCACACACCCCTTACTGTATTCTCGATAGTAACCATACACACGCATGCCAACACAAATATTACTTAAGTTATTTTCTCTTTCCCAGAATTATATGATTTCGTGACCGATGAAAGAGTGCTGTATTTGGTTAGTAAATGACGCACCGAAAACGAGCTTGTTTGCCAAATTGACTTCTTGAATACCCGTTTGCAAGTTCTATCCCTATAATGCAAACGATAGCTTGCACTCCACTGATGAAAAGCACAACCAACTTGAATACCCTTGTTACAGATAGTTCACTCTATTCAGCCCTACCCCAGACTGGTGTCAGCTTACAATGAGTTTAAAACAGGCTACCCACTCTCAGTCAGTTATTCCTATCAGATTGGTCAGACTGGATCAGAAAACCAATCCCACCGAAATACGGTTTTCTCATTTGCACGAGAAACTCGTCATTATCGCTACGGTTCCCCCAACGCTCGGGATCGAATGACCTGATTTCAAACCAAATAGATCTATCTATTCTCTCCGGGTCGATTTTTGTAACGTCTAGACATAAACGTGTGGGAAACAAGTGTCCGAGTACGTGTTCTGTCGATGAAATTGAAATTTACAGGTGCTTCGGTCCATCAAATCGACGAGGATGCGGATACCGGGGACGGCGGTGGTGTTGGAGAAAGGCAGATTGTGAATTTTTGCGTTTTGAAGTGCATCAGATCTGGCGCCTTCACTTGTCATCATTCAACACGGTTGGAAACTTGGTAAAATCGTGTCAGAAAAATCAAAATACACGCATAAGAAAAAAAGGGAGAAAGATAGATAGACATAAGATGGAACATAAAGCTTATGCAGATTAGATAACCCGGGTCTGTCATGTTACGTACGTGTCGAAGATTTAAAAAAAAACAGCAACACAAAACAGTTTGATGATCTGAAGTGAAAACACAGATGGGTCGGTCACTTTTGTCGATAGAATGAGTGCGTGAGAGGGTGGACATGTCTCGTAGCGCGGTACAATGCAAACGATCGTCGAAGCAACCAAATCGAGTGGATTGAACTATTTACTTTTTCATTCTTAATTTGCGTGGTGATGGTGATGAAGGTGATGGTAGTGGCGGCACAGTACGGGGGGGGGGGGGCTAGTTTCTAAATAAGTATCTATCTAAAGTCCGAAATCGAGTACCATAAGGAAGAGATATTCTAAGTCGAATTGAATGATTGCATGATGTTGATCGGGATGGGAAAATTAAAATAATGCAAGCATACCAGAAATGAATAAATCTGGTTCATTCACTAGTATTATTCCCCAGTGAAATCCCATATTTCATCTTTGGTCACCTGAATTGAATTCTGATATGAAATTTGAGTTTACCTGATTATTAGTGAAAATTTATGATCATCAAAACAGATCCGAGCTCACAGAACGACCAATTTCGTGAATTACTCTTTATACCGGAACACAACGCAAACACGTTACGGACATGATTCTCGAGAGGAAAACCACATTGAACAGAAACAATTTATTCTAATCTGTTGATTCGTAAACAAACTGAGAGTTTATCTAATTGCTTTAAATTATCATTGAGCTGTCATCGTCAGCGTGTCTGTTTGGATGCTGTCCTTTTTTTCTGCCCTGAATCATTCATGGAAATTTTATGACGATTTGCTTGGGTAATTGAATATTCTGAATTCCGTCAACAAATAATTCCAAAGGACTGCTTCTCCTGATTAAATCATCTAACCAGGGGCAACATGTTCATGCTTATTGACACCCTGAAATCCACGATATTTCGTTCGTTGTGAAACTATGTACACACCATTATATGTAATCTGAAAATATTATCTGAAGTGAAAATTGCCCTGTTGAAGGCGTCTGCTGCCTAGGAAAGGTAAAATGTTATCTAGGATCAATTAAACTCTTCTATTTATCGCAATCAACTTTACGTTTACCAATCACCCCTAATTTTGAATCATGTTAGAAAATCCGAGTTCCTCAGGTCAATATCAACGTACACCTTTTAATTGCTATTAAGCTCATTCTGTGTGGCAAGGATAAAATATTTTCTGCGGAGTAATAAAGTGCCCCATGTGAAACCGGTTACCACAATCCCAGGAGATTGTTCCCGTCTAATTCAGACTCCCGATTCCGGATCCTCAGTAAAGCACAGCACACATTCGCGACCAGGAACATGCTTGCACAACATGACCTCAGTTTTCTTTCTCCACACGATGATTCCAGTCAGGACGGTGTGTTGATTAGAACATTGTTCGCATTACTCCGACATATCCAGTATAGCTTTGAGAGGTTATTGGTGGGAATAAACGCGCTGGTCTGTTGACAAATCACACTTTTTTGCACAGCACAAAGCGAGGTGATCTCTCGTATCTATGTGTACAATCTGTATTTTCGTTTGTGATGCCAATTTTCGCTTTCACAGATGAAAATCTTACCCAACCGCGTTTACCGTGCCAGATCTCATTCGAACAATATCGCGACTGAGAACGCTTTGGATTGTTTATGTGTACGGCATTCCATTGTTTTGTCAGCCTGTAGGGATCCTTCATGCTGCAACGCGTTTTCGTCGATGAAAATGTCCCGACTGGTTTCTCATTTCTACTCTTATTCCTTTACTTAACCCACTTCTCTG
>UZAN01042691.1:0-14672 GCA_900618425.1 Echinostoma caproni | reverse complement strand
TTCCCTCTCGAATAAACATTTATCGTAACTCCACAGTACCCTCATTAGCAAGTATTCTTGTTAACAAAGAGCAGGTTTTCACAGACTGTTAACAGTTTTCGGATTTAATTTCCGTTTCTTTTCCATTGTAATTGTTTTTTATATAAATTTTCCCCCCTTACCCCAAACTGTGTACTTTTAACTGAAATGTAGGCTTCATGCCTGCAGAATTTATCACAATACAATACAATACAATCTGCCTTAAAATGAACTACGGTTAACCAGTTTCTTGTTCTTACCTGAAGACTGATGGGACTGCACTCAGATATCTGACTCGGAAAGAAAAAACGTCAGTGAAAACGTCTTCTTCTGTTCCAGAACCGGGTTCAATAAAGCCACATGCAACCAGAGGACGACGGCAAGTGAGCATCAATAGAAAAGGATTTTGAACGAAAGAGAGAACCGTTGGCGCTCGTTTGTTTGAGTGCGAAAATGCAAAATGGAACCTACTAGAGGTGCGAATTTCACATCGACACCGTAACGATAAAAATGTGACTAGGAGGTAACTTTCCCGCGGTTGGGTTGTGAAAACTTGAGACTGCTCGAATAACGCGACAGGAGTGAACCACGCCATGCGTAGGCTGTCTGCCCCAACATAGTACAGGATCGGGAAAATTCTGCATTCACAACGTGTTACGTATTTGGCGTGAGAATACTTTCTGATAAACTGCATAGTTCTTGGAAGACCCCAGTATTCTCACGGGAACTAGACCAAAAAGGAGTTAGGTTTTGACAACTTCGGATTCGGGTTCGAACTTTCTTTTTGGCCAGTTTCGCACAGTCTCTCTCGCGCTCGCGAGTAGAAAAACGACCGCAGCTATGAAGCAAACTAGGTTAATCGTTCGCAGCGAAGTTCAATTGATGCAGGTCACAAGGATTTCGAAATCGAGATGCAATGGATTCCTTTTTCACGATCCACACTACTATATCCCATTTTCATGTCAAAATTGGAATTTTTATTTGATTTTCAACATAAGTTAAGCCTAAAATACCCAGATATTCCTCATCTCCCCAGTTGGTGTTGGCGTTCGCGCAAAGCTAAGGGAGTTGGTTTGAAAATCAATTAACTCTGTTAAGATGTGGAAAAGTTATAGGAATATTCACAAATTTGAAAAAGCCCCAGCAATAGGAGACATGCATACAAACAGATTTGGTTTTTGCATCAAATAAATCACCCATTTCTGTTTTCAGCTGTATTTCTTTCCTGATTGATTTCACACAAATACAAGTTCTTTGAGAAGCAGTTTTTTAAGTGATGGATCCGATCAGTTCGGCTCTACTGGATGGTTTGATTTGTTGAGTCACAAAAGTAACGAATCGTTTTCATTATCGATGTTCATATAATGTCCCTACATTCGTTTCATTTACCTTATTAAAAATCAATTCGAAAATCCTTTTTTTACCACATATGCGTCGTTTCCTTTTTCTTGGTGATCATTCAAGTCAATGAATTTCATGACTTATTGAAGATTGATTGGAAAGAAGTCATTGATTGCCTCATGTATTACACATTTTACCTTTCTCAGCATATAACCGCTGGAATCGAAACGAAAGATCCAAGCGTAAGATGTTCGGTGTTGCACCGGATGCCCTGATTACGTGATTTATTCTGTTTTTAAATCCGTAGATTACCTTATGGCTACGAATAACAAGACCAAACTGAACAGTTTATTGATTTATAATTTTCATCGATTTGCTTTTTTGTATGTGTGACAAAATGCACTGGAGCCAGAGCGAAACAAATGGCTGCGGTCCGTGTTCCTCAACTTCACGTTCTAGCTGGTATACAGGTCCGGAGATCTGCGTGTGTGAGAATAAAAAAAAGTTCACATAGTCAGATAGACTTAGTTCAACCTCACTGATGTACTTTTGATCGTGNGGCTCAGGGGTAAGGGTTTGAAGTCCTGACCCGAATATTCGCGATTAGCGGTCCTGACAAAGACACATAAGGTACGCACTGCTGACGAGACAGGACGAAACAGCTACTGTCCAGTGCTCTTTGTCCATCGCATTTGAATGCATTACCTCGTGGGGTATTAACGATTTATCAAGGAGTAAAACCCACACCCAAGACCATCAAGAGTGCCTGGTGCCACCGAACCATTGAATGGGCTGATCCAAGCTTGATAGTTAACCACAAAATAGATTATAGATTTTGAAGCCTCGTCGAACACTGAATCTGGCGGGCCTTCAGCGTGAGGACGCTAATGAAGGTAGGTCAACAAGTGTGTCGGCGCGTACAATGGAATCTTTGGAGATCGATGCCTGCTGCTTGCCAAAGACACAAAACCAGTATCCTAGTACTATAAGCCGGTTAAGTGCACCGGGGTTGTCTTCGAGGTTCTTGCTCCGCACGTCAGGTGCTGACGAAGCCCGTTCAGTAGACTAGCGTGGAGTGAGCATTGTAATCAATAATACAACCGAAGCCGCACTACTCTATTGGATCCCCATAAACAGTCGGTTATGTACGATGCAGCTTCAAGGGTCTATCAGCGTCTGGAAGGGAAGCAACACCAAAACGTATATATTCATCATTTCAGCGTATGCACCCACACACTGCAGTTCTGACACACAAAAGGACGAATTTCATGATAAACTCACCCAACTCATTTGGTTGAGTCGAAGTTCGCAGGTGATTTTAACGCTCAGGTTGAAAAACTGAGTGCATTGGAAGCTTGCCTAGGTGGTCATTGTGCTCTGCCCTCCAAACGAACAGTTAATGGCTACTGAGTTCTTCAGTTCTGCACAGATCATCATCTGTACCTATCCAGAACCAAATTTCGGCACAGCTCTCTAATAACAGCAACGTGGCGCTCAAATTCAATTGGCAGGCTAACTAAGATCGACCACATATCAGTAAGCTACCTTTGGTGTGGTTCAGTACTAAGCTGCAGGTCCTAGTGGACCATCTGCGTTGAATCTGGTCATGCGTTAGTTTTGATGCGGTTCAATCTCCAATTCAGCGGTCGCCCGAAACCCCACCAAACTCGATTGGCAGATAATCGTTTATCTGAATCATCCGTTCTTGCCTGTTTAAAATCAGAACTAGGCCTTGTGCTAATCGGGCTGCAGGGTAGTAGTGCAGATAAACGGTGGGATCAGATTAGACGAACAATGCATTCTGCAGCGAAAGTTGTTTGTATATCTGAAGTGGTACCCCGCTCGAGGCATTAGATATCTGATGATTCAGCAGCTCTGATGAAGAAAACACGTTAAATCCCAACTTCCCGGGATCGAGGCAGGGGTAGGTGGCGTCTGCAACGTCAGCTAAAAAAGAGCCTCAAGAAAGATAGTGAGAACTGGTGGGCAAAGATACCTAATGAAATGGAAGTAGCAGCTACATCAGGGAAAAGTCAGAGACTGTTCCAACGGATGCGTTACATGCGAGGTCGGCAAACCACAGGTAGTAAAACAATCTGCAAAAAAATGTACAAAATATTCACAGTAAGGAACCACGGCTTGACCGGTGGCGGAGTACTTCAACGAACAGTTCAGCTGGCCAGGCGCTAACTAGAATATCTCTGATGTAGCTGGGGCTCGGTGGGCAGTGTCATATGAACCTCCTACTGCAGCAAAAGTTCGATCTTGCATCCAAGCCCTGAATAAAGGAAAGCAGATGGACCAGACGGGCTTCCTCCCACCCTATTCGTGAAGAGGGGGCGATGAACTCGTAGACCCACTTACTAATGTAATACGTAACACATGGTCACAAGAGCGCATTCTTGCATTCTGGAGTGAATCACTGATTGTTCCAATCTTTAGGAAAGAATCTCGCAATGACTGTGCAAACCACCGTGGAATAAGTCTGATCCCATTCGTCGTAAAGTTATTAGCCTCTGTCATACTTCGACACCTGACAACATTTAGGGAGATAAATATCCGCGAACAAAAAGTGGGATTTCGACCAGAATGCGGTTGTATCGATCAAATCTTCACTTTGAGCCAACTCATCGAGCTATTCAATACACACCGTCGACCGACGGTTGTTGTGTTCCGTGACCCACAATGAGCCTTCGACTCAGTTGATCGTGAATCCTTTATGGGTTTGATCCTTTGCAAAGGAATGTTGCAGAAGTGCTTGGACATACTGAGTTCACTCTACTCACATAATTCTGGTAGCGTAAGAGTCTACGGCGAGCTTAGTAGGTCGTTCGTAACTAGCAGCGGTGTTCGTCAAGGGTACCCTCTTTCGCCATTCCTGTTCAATTTCGTCATAGACGAAATATTAGAGAGCACACCAAGTGGTCCCCAAAATGTATATATTGAATGGGCAACTGGAGAAAAGCTGTCTGATTTAGAGTACGGTAATGACATCGTCTATCTGTTCGAATCTATGAATGATGCACAAAGAGCACCTAACAGATCAGCAAGTTCTGCCGCTCCGTTCGGCATTTACTTTGCGCCTTCAAAGTGCAAAGAAATGCTGCAAGACTGGGTATTACCGAGTTCTGCTCTGAAACTAGATGGGCAGGAATTAGCCGAAGTACACTAGTTCTCGTACCTAAGTGGTTGTGCGACCAACGACGGTAGCGCATCCATGAAGATAAAGTCCCGCATTTCCAAGGCTCGAGCAGCATACGCAGGACTTGAACACGTGGCGGCGACGTGGCGTTTCACTAAAGCTGAAAAATCGCATATACTGTATCACTATGCGATCAGTTCTGCTTTACGGTTGTGAGACCTTGAATCTGTGGGTAGAAGACATTTGTCTTTTATCAATGTTCGACAATCGATGCTTACGTAGTCTGCCGCAAGTGAGATGGAATGAACGGGTTAGTAACCTAGAAGTAAGCCGTCAGGTGTTTGGGAACAAAAACTCGCTACAGAATCGAATTCAGCTCAAAAGACTCCGTTGGTAAGGGCACATTTTGTGCCCGACAGTCCGACAGTCGCCCACCACACGCCCTATTCGCTGTTGTAGGCTGGATATAGCCAAGTGGAGGTCAGCAGATGACCTGGAGATGCATGAAGAAATGCACAATGCGATTAGGTAGAGTGTGCGTCTCTCACCTTCCGAGTTGGGGTCCAAAAGACTGTAAACGGATGGTTGGAGGCACTGAAGATCATGGCTGCGAACGGACAGCAATGGTGAACATGCTGCCACTTCTTATCAGATCAGAATGCTTGAAATAGTATGTATGCACAATTGTGTTGACCATAGAGGTTCGCTTTCTTTCCCAGTCCCTAAAAGTAAGTCCAATCCCTATCTTATTTACACGTTCTCACTTACCTTGTATGCAATTTGAGTTTGATAGGGATTAATGAATATCACTTCACTGTTATAGACTGTACAATGATAATGATGATGATATGAAACTTTCTAATAATAAGGGTAAGAAAATGGTCCCATCGAGATGATGCGGGGATGTGGCAATCGTTGTGAAAAGTAAGAGACGGATATGTATAACCACTTGATGTTACCACTATTTCTCTAATAACGTTCCGTCATACAATGTTTTGAAAATAGCTTCAGTTTTTCATCCACAAAGATCACGGTTTCCAGTAAAGCCAAAAAGTGATGGATACCGACTGTTTATAGGTGCTCGAGATGCGTCGACCGATAATGTGGGTTAATAACACCATTGTTTGTAGAGATAGTTTTTCGTCTAAAAAGTTCAAATGGGTTGGGCATTGGCTCGAACATTCTGCGCGGGGAAGTAGATCAAACAAAACTCAAATGGAAAGGGAATGAGAGACAAATGAAAGATATAGCAAGTGAGAACATAGTCGGCCCCGGGAGCGATGAGTCCAGGTTTAGAATCGAAAGATTCAATGACTGTGCTAGAGTTAGGAATGAATACTGTTGGCATTACAAAACAGTAATCGGACAGTGGAATGGTCAGCAAAAATTGGATTTGGTTTGGGGCGTTCAGCAGGTCACTGATTAAAATGGAAGAAATAGACTAGACACAGTGAAGAAATTTAATTGCCAATCAACAGCACTTTGAATTTTGAAGAACTCAAGAAGTCGCCCGAAAATTGCCCAAGCTCGACAAGAAATGTCTTAAATGGACCGGATGAAAAAGCAACACAGTGGTCTTGAATGCAAAAAAAGATGAAGATCGATAGAAGGGTGGCAAGAATGTGGTGATTGCGTGATGACGACACCAACGGGATTCGGTCTGTAGCCGGATATATCGGTGAATGCATATGGAGGGAGCAAGCAGGTGATTCCGTCTACTGAACAGCAAGTGAACTATAGTTACCATTGATTTGGATGATGTGTCATTGGGGTATCCCAAACACATGCGGATTGTTTTGGTTTTTACTTTTTTCGCCTACAAACAATGCATAAACACTTTTTAGAGAAAACAATGGCCACCAAACCGTGAAGTGTTAATACAAGTGATCCACTTGTTAGTCGATTTCAGTATTACATCCTCTCAGGTAAAGTAAAGTCAGTAGTATCTTCATGCACCCGGATGGGTGAATTTTCAGCATTTACACCATATTTGTGAATTTAAATTTACAAAATCATAAAACTATAATCAGTGGATTTTTTACTTATCAATGAAGCAAGCAATTGCGCAATTCTGTGGAAACTTTCTCCTTGTAAATAAGTAAACGTGCTAGATATGGCCTAACAGAATTACGATAAGCAGAGGTACGAGTAAATCAAAGTTTAAATCTTGAGCGTGTGGAAGATGTAGATACAGCTTTTGAAAATTTGTTGTGTAATGGGTGGTGAGTGTCTGACAGTGGAACTTTCGCATGTTTGTAGGTGTTTATCTATGATAGAATCCGCGAATTTATCCCTGACAATGCCACTACATTTACAGCCGTGTTTCAGAGATTTCGCCAGTAAATAAAAGTCTTTCTTCAGCATACCGGGAAAAATCACTGGGGAGCAATACCATCAGTGGGGTAGCACGCATGCATTAACAAACCTAACAATCAGCTTGTAGGAAACAGAAAGTATTCTCAATCGGAGTGAGGAATATGAAAGCTTTCTAATTTAACAGAATGCGTTTTGAACATCCAGTGTCCATTTATTTTCGTCCATTTGTCACCATTTACATTATAGATTAGGCCGGCCCTTGATTTAATAAACGTTATCAAACAAGAATTGGGAAACTTGACCGAGATCTCTTCATGTTGCCACCAAGTGGTGGCGCTTTGATGACGGATACAAAGCGCTTTTCAAAGCCCTTTAGTAGAACAGCGATAGAACTGTTTCTGATGGCCGACAAAGATCACTTGGCAGTAGCCGTTTCATCCTGTTTGGGACTCGTCAGCACTGCGTACGTTTTGAGTGCCCAGTGCCTCTGAACAATCGAATGGGCTAATCCAAGGTTGATACTCTAAAATGGCTAACCTTATTTGGATATTCCAATCAAGAGTAAAACAACAGCTCTATGCTCACTGCCGGAGTGAACCGGACCGAGTGAAAACAGAGCTAAGAATCAGTCACTGAACGTAGCAACCGAAATCGATGTTTGGCGTATGCTGCTGGTAATGCCTCCTTTCTATTTGCGCGCGTGTGTGTGTTTGTGTGATCGACTGTGGTGTGTCGTTATTCATGATATGAATAATTTCCATTTACCGCTATATCAACGAAGAAACCATTTCGTGGTCAGAAAATATCGGGAGGAAGCTTCAACTCACAAATAAATCGAGGAAACATTTGCCACAGAAATCCATTTCATAGCTTTCAAATGATCGTTCTTGTAAGGTTCGGGGAAAACTTTAAACCTCATCATACCCTGAAAACGTTATAAGTGTATCCGTTTGGCCGAGCGAAGATGTGTCCAAACCCTATCAACGTTCGACAAGATCCGATGACACGACCGGCGTTTCTACAAAGGCAAACCATTTATGTTTATTCACACTAGTGAACGACACATTCTGCATTGCAGTAAACTCTCATTCACAGACAGCAGGAATAACGCCTGCGACATAGTTTCGGTCCCGAGTTAGTGCATTTTAGCAATCAGTTAAATGATCGGTTATCGTTATGGTTGAGGAAGGTCGAGAAAACTACCGGTCGGATATCGGACGCGTTAGATCAGCGAAGATCTGCAGTTTTCAAAGAAGGAAGGAGGTTAAAAAGGGCGAAAATATCGCTACACGTTCGCGCATCTCCCCGGTAGTGGTCAATCTCGTTTGACATTCTACAGACTATAGTTGAGCATAGTTGAATATCTGAAGTAAACTCTCCTTACTGACCTCTTCATTCTCATAACAGGAATGTACTTCCCTCGGGGTTGGATGAACCATACGAACTATTTTATAGAATTGTATTTTGCAAGCGCTACCCCCACGAATTCGACTTACTATCGAAAGATTTCATTTATATGATTGACATATCGGTGTTATTTACGTACCACATGGTAACATTCTCCAGTAAAGTTTAGATAATATTGATATATGAATATAAGTGAAGAATCAGCTTGCAAGTGACTCCTAGAAAAAAACTTTAAATATTAATTTCACTTTGAGTTGATATTGTGTAAGACGATGGACCAGGATGTTGTCGCTGGAGGGCCCTGGAGGATGCAGGATGAGCCGTATTCTGTCAGTATACCTCCATGTACTCAAAACGTATTTTTAAGTAACTGTGATCAGCCGGGAGTTCGTGGATGAAAACCAGTCTGCTCGTTTCTCCAGATTGAATAGACCCTCACACCTAACAATTGCACTCCTCTCGGTGTTGCAATGTTTTACTCCTTCGATCTCGAGATTCTTATGGTTACATGCACCGCTCAAAGCTGAATCATTATCTCATTTTTCCAAATTTTAAAAGCCCGTTATATTCTACACAACTGGCTCATTTTCCGAAGAACCTAAAGCTCCCATTGTATACCTTTAAATGATGCGGTCAGAATGTAAGCACTTCATCCGCAGATTTTCTTACATGCATCATTTGCTATGACCCTTAAACTTGACGTCCACGGTTATTCCCCATATGAAGGACGATAACCAGTACAAAAAGTTAAAGTCCATTAAAAGAGAAACGCATGGAATTTGAAGCATTGATTGTCCCATTTATCCATTTCACAAATACATTGACACGAAAAATCTCGCGAGATGTCAACATTTCGTTTAATCTTCTCTATCGCAGACTTAAAGCAAACATGCATATACAGCACACGGGGCTGATCAATTATGGTGAACGAATGTGCACAAGGATACAAAGATTACAAAATTTTGAAGGTCAACTCCAGAGTAAGTGGATTGATGGTATCATAAACATTTTATGTGAATAAAGTTGGATGGGTGCGATTCTTTCGGATGCCAGAAAATTCCAAATGGACAATACACCGGACAACAGTCCTATCACTGAAGACCCTATCGCAAGAAAGCTACAGATGTTGTTGCTTCATGGTTACGTTTCCGAGGCTCAATACAAGCAACTAAATTCAATCGGAAAGGAAACAACACCAGTGAGAGGTTTGACCCAAGTTCACAAACTTGGGACTCCATTCAGACCAATTTTGTGCATCTAAAACTCGTCTTATCACAAACTTTCCCGATGACTGACTTGATCCTGTTCGTAAGTCTCTTATGTCTCTTATGTGTGAAAGATACTTTTAAATTCTCTAATGTTTTGGAAAACGTGACTGTATCCCTACATCGACTGTATCCAATTGATGTGGATTCACTTTGTACTATTGTACCGACTTATGAAACAATTTATTTTTTGTCTAATTACATTTATCCAAATAATTTAACCTTAAGATTTCTTTTGAATTTTCAAGAGAACTTACTCTTATTTGTACAGAAAACGTTGGTTCCGAGTGTGAACATACCACATACCACAAACAAGTTGATTGCGTGACAATGAGCAGCCCACTGGGTCCTATTTTGGCAGATTTGTTTCTAAGACTGATTGAGAATAAAGTAAGTGATAACATTTCCAAGTCCACCCTCGATAGACGTTATGTGGACGATAGTTTTACTCTTACAGATGATGAATATTTTAGAACATTTTTACAACAGTTTGACTCAGTTAACTCACAACTTTCTCTGTAGTTCATGAAATGAAAAACAAAAGCAATCTAGCTTTTCTAGACATGAAAGTTACGAGGCGAATGAATGGGACACTACAATGCTCAATTTACCGAAAAGCGACATGGAGCGGGCAATATCTACACATTTTTCTAGCTTTCCTCCCATGGTTTACAAACGTGCGCTTGTGAAAACCCTATTTCTTCGGGCAAGAAACATTTGTTCTCCAAACACATTAAAAAAAGAAAAGGGTTGCCTAAGGAGAATACTGCTTGACAATGGCTATCCAATAAAGTGAGGCAAACTTTAGAAATAAAGAAATAAAAGACGACCATGGAACGCTACTATGAATCCATTACGGTATTGCTGAAACGTAAGATGGCAATCGGGTACATGATTGACCGGGATACTCTAAAAACATCATTACTGTTTTGGGTAGTTCAAGAGCAGATCAGAAACGCGAGGTGAGGAATTTCCAGTCACTGCAAAAAAGATAAGGAACTGGTTTCCCCGCCGTCTCGCATTCCTTAGAACGATGACCATACAAACACAAAGGTAGAACTGCAAAACTATTCTTTACGGGGCCCCCGCCTCAGGGCTAAGTCAGCTGTTAGAAATACCGCAACAGCGTGCGTATAAGACATTAAGATGTTCTTCTGTGGGCATCGTGATCCGCAAAGCAAGATAGCAAGCATTCCGATGTAATAAATTGGTGCAATTATTTTTTCATATATTATGATCGTTTTAGTATGAGCTTGTCCTGAGGTGTGAACGTGTCTTCAATGCCCAATAATCGTGTAATTTACTGATCAAGAACAAAGCAAAGCTTTGGGACCTGGAGTTGCACTGATATATACGCTACTTGGATGTTGGGATTAACAGAGATCCCGTACTGAAATTACCAAGCATTTTCGATCCTCAGAAGATACACACGTATCGATTGGTTCGAAAAATACACGTGGTGCTAAACAACAGCCAAATAGAGGCGGGCACACGGGAAAGTAATACTGGGATTTTTAGGAGCTTATTTACAGTCCCAAAATAAAGCCAGTACTGTCCAGCAGTCCAAAACTGGCAGCATTTCAAGCTGTATAGCCCTTATCGTCATTTTTGTTTCGACAGTACAGTGAACTCATGTTTTGAAAAACAATGGGCACATTGTTGTTCCTCTAGATATACGATCATCATAAAAGCGCTCTAAAAGCGGATATCGGGACGGGATAATGGAAATCGATCAAACAGATAGACAAACCAGAAACTTTCGCTATTTTTGTGGGGAAATTTCTGTGAAACAACCGGGAGTTTGATTCGAAGACCTCCACAGTGTATCACTGTGAGTATTTTGTGCATGATTGTTCGGCTAGTCGGTTCAAATTGAGTGGTATTGTTGGTTGCCACGTTTATCTAGAATATCTGATCTAGTACACTATTCCCATTATTAAACCCAACTTACGAGGTGATTTTCAAAAACGACAGCGCACTTGCGCACCGTTCCCTTCATCTACCGGAATTTCGTGCAGACTCTGTTCCAAAGACGTTCGGATTGTAATTCAGTCATGCACATCTCAGACAAAATAAGACTGAGACAAACAAGAAAAACATAGGTTCTGCGCAAGTTTATTTATTTGTTTTCGGATAACTGAAGCCCCATCCGACCGACCACGGACACGGGCTTGATCATGACCTTACTTCACTAGGCAAATGATTATTATATCACCCGATGACCGATGTAACCGCGAACTAATGTGAAACCAGTAAGAAACACTCTCCCTACTCTATTGATAAAAAGACACGGTTTTGATGAAACCAAGGATCTCACTGATGCACAATCGCCAACTATCTTGGTGGGAGGTGGAGGCACGTTTATTGAATAATATCTATGAATATGTACATGAGCGTGATATCACTATTTTTCACTGAGGGTTAGACAAAACTTGAACATCCAGACTGCTACTCAAATCCGCATTTGTACCACTCGTGACTATTGTTTGTTTCCTCAACTGATTCTTCAACGTGCGCAAACAAGTTCAGAGCAGCAGTGGTGCGCTCTAACCAACTAATGGGTGAACGATTGTCAGTCATGCCCTGACAGAAACCGTGTTTATAAAAGAAAATACAAAATCATTTTATTTCGATAATCAATGAGATAATCGGGTAGTGTGGACGAATTAAACCTCGTTTTGTTTAAACGCTTCAATCCAGGTGCACATTTCTGGATGATGGTGGTGCTGTGGTTTAGTCGCTGTCATTGGTATGCTCTTTAAAACCCTGGGGTCCGAGGTTTGAGCCCCATCACCGCCACGCAACTTTGATGGTGGACAGCTTTGCTGTGACCTGGGTCTATACTACGCCTCACCTAGCGGAACCTTATGTGGTTCGTCACTGCAGATCCTAGGTTGCTGGGTACCATCACTGAACAGCAGATCTTCGTGACTGTGGGGATCCACCCCGTCTGCTATCCATCACACATCGGTGTGTAATAAAATAAAATATACTGTTATTCATTGAATGTGTGTTTGCGGAACGGGTATGGGAAAACTGGTACCAACGGAGTACGGAGAACGCTTTGTGAACTATTTCTTCGCACACTGAAGTGACATTAATACAAACGGGAGATAAATCATCCTCACAAGTACATTCGATTTTGGTGGCCGGGCGTTTCAAGCCCACCATCAACGCCGTCTAATTTGCCGTATTCACGATATTGTTCAGCACATCTTTTTGATCGCATTTTATTACCTGAAAAATAGTTGGATAACTGTCTGTCTATTCATAAAAGTTTAAAGTATTATTTTACTATTGTGTTCAGCGAAAGTTAGTCAGTTAGGTTTGGACTCCCGACCCGAGAGTTCGCTATTCGCGGTCCACATAGGGACACAAACGTAGTTCGCGCTGCTGACGAGTCCCAAACCGGACGAAACAGCTAACTGTTCAGTACTCCTTCTCGGTCATCAGAAATATTCTATCACTTATAATCACAGGTAAACTTTCCTCCAGGTTTACTGGTTTCGGTTGATCGAGTTCAAACCACATATCTTGCTGATGCATGTGTTTTGATCGTAAAGTGTTCACGAAAGATTTATTTCCGTTTACGAAGTGACAACGATAGGTTCACGGCATAACTGATCTAGACAACATGTTTTCCCAAAGACAAATTGTTTTGGCGCCTGGTCTAATCTAATTCCCACGCTATGGCCTCTGTCTACAGCCAGTTTGAATGTGAAATCCACGCGTGCAGTCAGATGTTTCTCACCACATCATTATCATCATCATCAGGCATGCTAAAACACCTCTTTCAGCATGTTTACTGCCCCCGGTTGGAATGCACGCGGGAAATTGTTCACAAAACACAGCCGTGAGAATGCCAAAAATGTTGACTCGAAAAAAATCAGACAATCTGTAGCACGTTCCGGAACGAGACCGATACATTTCTTGGGGCATGCAGTGTCCGGATCGTGATCCGATAACACCGGTTTGTTCATTTTGGGTTGTGTGCTCCTCGACCGATACCAAATTAATCCTACCTACCATGTCTCTTAGCTTCATTGTCTTTCCATATGCTGATAACTAGTTTGCGTTTTGAATATTTTTTGTAAAACGGATACTCGCCAGACTGATGCGTGGCACATTTTGCGAACAGTTCACCTAGCTCATTGAAAGTAAAACAACAACTACACTGATGCATAGAATCACCGAATCACATTCGATGACCCATTCTCATGCGTCTTGAGTAACACATGATGAAGGCAAATTGGGATTCCAATGCAATCGAAATGTTTGTGATGACGGACAAAGAGCACTGGGACTCGTCAGTAGTGCGTACGTTTTGTGTTCTCGTATAGGACTGGGACCGCGATTCTTCGGGCTGGGACCTCAAACTCTTACCCTTGAACTACACGATCGACAGTCATCATCTTATGCGAATGGCTCAATCGATTGGGATGATGAATGCTTGGATGAGCCCATTTGATTGTTCAGAGCCACCAGGCACTCTTGATGATCTTGGGTGCGGGTGTCGCTCCTTGGGAAATCGTTAATTCCCCCATGAAGTAATGCATTCAAATGCGATGGAACTGTTTGTGATAACCAATAAAGAACAGTAGACAGTATTTGTTTAGTCCTGTTTGGGACTCGTTAGCAGTGTGTACCTTCTGCATCCCTGTCAGGACCGCGAATCGCGAACATTCGCCTCGGGACATCAAACCCTCACCCCTGAGCTTCCTCGTGGGGAATTACCGATCTCCCAAGGAATGAAACCCACACCCAAATCATAGAGTGTCTGGTGTATCTGAACAATCGAGCTTGATACCTTGAATTGGGATTCTGTATTGCTATGTGGTTATTCGACGCACCATGAAGGAGTTGGGTGGGACATTGCCCTCGTTCGGGGCATCCGGATGTTGAAGCTGCCGAGCAATTTCTGACCTGATCCTTTGTGTCACGGATTGCTGAAGAGGATACTACGTGCCGTGGTTGGGGCTGATTTCATCTGCGCTTGCACAAATAAGGGCGCTGATTTTAACTGCTAAGTATAATACGCGACGAGAAACTAGATCAACTCTTTCATACATCCAGTTCCCTTTAGGAATTTCATAAGAGCAGGAACAAACATCGTCACAGGACAGGTTGAATTCAACTGTTTCATGTTATCTATTCATCTATGTATAACATTCATGTAAAAGTTC
>UZAN01042690.1:10604-40821 GCA_900618425.1 Echinostoma caproni | reverse complement strand
AGTTCAGATTTGACTGTGATCGTTTGTGCCTTTCGCACGTCCACAAGCCAGCAACCATACACACACACACACACACACACAAACTTACATAGACACCCCACCCCTACTCACTCACATCAGAGGAGATGTGGAACCTGCATTGGTTGATGAAGGTTGGCTTGTGCATGAAAGCGGCCCGCGGTAGCATTTGAGGGACAGGTGTGTAAGCGAAAAAAAATTGTATTTACAAACAAGCGCCGATCAATCACACCAGTCATATATAAATACAGTTATCCATGTATATGTGCTTGCAGTTGCGGTCAGTCCGGCTGAGAGTGCTCGCAAAGTTTACCATCCATCAGATCAACCGATCTTCTATTTTTATTGCCGAGTTGGTAAATTCCCTAACTACCGAGGTCAATACAAAAATAATATCAAAACGTACCTGTGAGTGTGCACTTTCCACTGTAAACTGTTGGTTCACATATTTTTTGCTTGTTTTGCGTCCAATTTACTGAATTCTTTACTTTTCAATGAATAATTTGATTGAGGTAACTAAGATACGGTGGCCTACGTTTTCATTTTTACTTCCTTTTATTGAATATATAATACTACGATTTTCAGGAAGGGGGAAGAGGCCAATCAAAGGGTTGCCATACAACACAGATTGGGGAAAGTCTATGCAACCTGTGCCACATTCACTGAATTTCATTTGTATTTATGTTAGTATGATCATAAGTTAGTTACGCGAAGAGTCTTATGATAGCAGTGTGCAATACTACATGTGTGTATGTTTTAGATAAATAGGTATTTATAATCAGATAAATTGTTGACTAAAACTCCTGTCCATTCAGTATTTCGATGATAGGAAGGCAGTAAATTTTGAATAACATGGCAAACGTGCGAGTGAATTAGTGAAGGTTATTTGGCGCCTTCGGTTCCAAAAAACATTACTACAAATTCGTGTTCTATGTGGTGAACGCAATAAACACTCAGGGCTTGGGAATGCATTTCAAGTTACGGCTACTCATTCTAGAAGAGTTGAACACCACCATAGATTGATGATTTAGGGTCTCGAGGGTTAAAACGTGCAACAAAACAAACTTGATTAGCCCGGTAAAGTTAACATGTGCATCTGTCATCAGTTCAAATCTTTCCATGTAAGATGAAATCCTTGGAGATAAATTTTTGTTGCAGCGATTACAGTAATTCGTCAAATACACAGAAAGAGCAGCGCGAACTGAAGAATCTCGCGAAAGCACTGCACAGTTGTTTTGACTTTGTGGAATCTCATTAGCCGTGCAAATTCACCGACATCCTACCGAGGACCTCCATCCGGGACCTCGAGAACAGGGTACAAACACACGACCCCGTTGACCACCTCGGACAGCTGACCAGAATGAACCTTCAATTCCATCGTTGCAAACTCTTTACAATCGTGGTTGAACTCATTCATCTTTACGCCAGTCTCAGATCGGTTATGATACAGTTGACTTCTGGCTGCCTGTTACAACGGAGTTGTGAACTATTTTGACTGCTTAGTGAACTTCATTGCATTCGGAGCAAATTAGATGAAATGTGAAAAGGTGCTGGGCACTATACAGCTGTTTTATTCACTTGTAACAGATCATAAATAGCAAATGTGTGAATTACCAATTCCCCATGACGACGAGCTTTGATAGTTGAACTCACAATCAAAAGGGAAAGGGTGGATTTTGAAATCACGGTCAAATTTCAACCATGGATGTAATTGGTTTAATAAAAATATGTGAATGATCAAAGACTGACCCATGCATTCATATGTTACCAGAAAGACCGAATTTTCGATGTGACGAAACAGTCTTCTATTAAATGGCCCTGGTAGGTTACTTCAGTCATCAATGTGCACTTCTCTGAATCCAGCATTGCTTACCTTACGTTCTTCATTTCATAATCGTCGAGTGCATCCTAGATTTCATCATGACGCGCCTAATTCAGGCTCTGTTTGGCGTTTTATTCCCTAAACATGTGATCTGTGATACCTGGACAAAAGGATTTCACATAATCTTGTCTTAGGGTGTTCCAAGTCAGCGCATGGTCATAACAACGTGTCAGAGGAACTGAAGAGTTAAGGTCTTGACAATCGCCATGTCCAACAATTGGGTCAGACATGGAAGCACCTCTTGGACAGAATGTACTGTTTTCATTCTGTGAGGTGTGCTTTCAACAATGAAAATAATGATGTGACGGACTTGCGCACATTGGTTCGTCTTGATATGGGAGAGTAGAAATAGCAAAAGAATAATGAACCGGATAGTCGTGCATGAAAACTGGTCTGCGTTCAGTCACTTCATTTATTTATTTATTGCGAGAGAAAACTGTTCTTACCCTTAACTTTTTTCCGTAATTGCATACCGTATATAGATGAATCGCTCGTATTTCATTTGCCATGTGCTTCTCGTGGCTCCGATTTTTTTATGGCCAGCATACAGATTTCGGAACTGGTTAAGAATATAAACCTCCAGTTTCTCCCAACAGATCTTGTGAATTTAATGTGTAACGTTTTGTGACCGTAAACGGATACACATATACATGTATGTGTTTTTGTTTTGTTTGTTTGTGTTTGTGTAATAGTCATCATAGATTAACGGATGTAAACTGTCGTAGCCATTCCAATATAATGGGTCACCTGGTTGTATAGTGAATAAGATAAGTATACATGATAGATGCTATAGTATAAACTTCAAAATATCAAGTCACTTTTATAAAAGATTGAGCAAATACTTTTATCCGCTGTAATGTTTATTATAAGCATTCACTATATGGATCAACAGGCAATGATTCATGCAAAACGTTTCTACTGCAATGAGTACAATCATGGACTCCATGGAATGCTTCTTGCTTGTCACTTTAACGCGCACAAACGGAGGTAAGGGTGTGCGTGTATCACAAAAAGTTCTCCGATGCGGAAATTTTTCACCTTGGAAACGGCATGTTGTAACGAAGACAACATTCGCTCACACACACAATACTGAGTATCTACTCCAGATGAAAAACTTGACCGAGTGTGATTGGTCAGGGTAAATTCCAGTTTAATATATTTGTCTACAGTCTAGTCATGGTTACTTTCCTCTGTTTTCATTCATCACCACATATTTTATCTGCTCAATTGGAAAATTGTATTGAACGTGTACTTCCCTTCGATTTCAGAGAGAGAGAGAGAGGGAAATTCAGAGCTTAGTGAACTCTTTTATCAAAAACATGAGACTATTAGAGGCAGTGTTGATCAGTTCAGTCCGTCAGTCATAGCCAAGGCAGAAATCCCCGAGAGCATTACTGGTTTGGGCTCCCAACCGGAAGATTCTGTATTGGAGTCCGTTGGGGGTAGACAACGTTACGTTCTATTAGGTTTACTGCCAGAATAAGTGCTGTTGAGTGATTTTTTTGGGCCTTTATGCAGCATTCGATCAAACTAGTTCGTGTCCAAGCTTTGTTTTAGTTCTGTGTTATGTCAGGAAAATAGTTGCATGATCGGTACTACGTTAGAGGTAGGGAATGTACTTTTCCGGTGTAAATTGACCTTGATCGCCCGCAGTTATTGAAATCCGATTGACAGATTTCTTCCAGTATACTTATCATTTACCTACACTTGTCTAAGTGACAGGTATTTGTAGGAGATAAGTTAAACTCTATTACCCTACAACATACGTATATTGTCCAAATCAATCAATCACCACTTTGAGAACGTTTCTTCACTCAAACCTTCCTGATTTGAACAGATCAAACCTGTTAACATACCGTATGTGGTCATGACAAAGTGCCCGGGTAGGTTTCATGCTCTTGCGTTTCATTGCTGTAATCTGGTGGCACTAATCTGTTCAGTTTAACTTGATGTATCACACATGCTGCGGATAGCTGTTGTCTAAAAGAACTATTCACTCTACACCGTCTTCGACAAATGAGTCTCGTTTTGCATCAGAAGGTCTGTCGAACGCACGACTGTGTTTCCTGAATGGAATTCTGAGTTGTTAGTTCTCTCGTTCCAGTGGAGGATTGAGCGGATTTTGCTCCTGACCACCAAGTAATGCACTTTTATTTTTCACTTCAAGTTGTGATAAATAGATAGTTGTTAGATCGGAAGAGAACTATTACCAATTCTAGGGTTATCTAGGACTCGTAGAGCTGAATGAGTTAGACACCCACGGTGAATCGATCTGCTGGCAATATAAATCATTCAATAACTGCCTGCCGGTACAGGATAATAAGATTTTCTGAACATGGAATTTTTCCCTTCTACTGTTCATTACTCTTGCATTTTTGATGCGAATTCTCATTTGTTCAATGAGCACTCTTCCGTACCGATGACGTTTCTCTGACAGACATTAACATCATCAACCAATTCATGTAATCGCTTTATGTGCTATCGTGGGGCGAATATTAACCAGCAGCAACAGTTTTCTGACGTGAACTAGTTGTGAGTTTATCTTCCGCCCGCAAAGGACAAATCTCATGCAAAATTTGTTGCTATTTTTAGTGGGTTTGTACTGTAGGATCTGTTATTTTGTTAAGGGCAACTCAAATTATTGTGTCAATAGAGGCTGATTAAAGAGGCATACTTTGCTATGTTGAATAAATGTTTACTGTCTATTATTGGTTGTTTTTTAAGGAATGGTATCATTTTCACATCGATCAACGTAAACCAGTTCAGGAGAAAGCTGTAATTAGTTACGTGATCAAAATGTGCAATTGACAAAAGTTGAAACGCTCACCGCAGATTTCACTAGTAAGCCAAATCCAGATACGAAAGTCAAAGATCCAGACGAGGCTCCGTTATGTGTGCGGTAGCAAGGCATAGTGGTCAAACGTTGGGTCTAAATGAATTATTTGNTCAAGTTTGATGAGAATCTTAAGGCAGTCTGTTTGAACATTATCGGACTAAACTCACAGAACGAGCCAGATGTGGTCAGTGTAACTAGATGGTCGATAATATTTGCGTGTTCTGCATTCCAGCGCGAAGACGTGGAGTGCACGTTTTCGGAAAACGCGTGCATGACAAGATAATGATATCATTATTCCGGCTAATTGTCATGTGATCTCTTGTCTATCGACAGCTCGCGCGAGAGAGAAACCACCGGGGGAGAATGAATGTTTCTAATCGTACTGAAATAATCGTAACACGATTCGGAGTGGATGACAGTGTATGATACACACTGTCTACTTAATATCGAATGAGAACAAAAGGCACGACGAATGATAGCATTTCTTAACCGCAAGACAATTTTGTCTTTACATCGAATGTTCAGACTGAACATGTGTTTTTGTTCCTAGTCGGCTCAGTGTTGTTTACCCCTGGGATCACATAGTCTAAGGTCTATTGTGTGTACGAGCTTGTTCTGGTCACTCCCTTTTATGCATCACGAACATTTGTTTCAATGCACATCGGATCATCGAGTGTGAACACGACGGACTCCAATGTTCACTCATTCTCATTTGTTCTATGTCTAGTTGATCAGAGATACATTTTTAACATGTTACGGTGTATCCGCGGCCATATATGTCCTGGAAGTGATTACTAGCAGTCAACTTGAGTTGTGTGATGTTTCTAGGCTTATCGAATTATCTTCTGTCCGCATATTTAGTAAGTTTCGTTGAGAATAACTACGACCAGCGACAGTTCACTGCTTAACAACAGTAAGATAAAAGACGTAACAGTGGGTTAGTCAGGGTCTCCTGTCAACAGTAGGGGCAACTTCCTGCTTGTGTCTGACCGGCTTCTACTCTTCCTTTATTCACTTTTGTGCTGATACTAGACAAGGGAAACTATCCGGTGTGTTTTGTGCTTCTTGTGTGATGCATTAGATCGAGGTTTGATCACGGAAACCGGACACCTAATTAACGTTTTGAACGAATAAATCAAAATTTTTAACTTGAAATATGCATATCACAATGAGCCTTAATTGTGGGTTTCATATGGATGCTATGTTTACAGCCCGAGTCTTTTGAGTGACGGTTATAATAAAGATCCCATCAGTCCACTTCTTGTTTGACGAACCGTTTCGAAAAATATCCAACTGCTTGAAATCTCAGACTTAAAAAGCGAGACGAAAATGAATTGTAAACTTTCAGCGCATATGTTTCATCCTTTGCCAAATTAACAGCCTCGATATGACGCTCCTATTTTGCAACATGGCCAACAACTTGATGGCAAATTGCCTCTGAGCATTTGTTATGACGGGGACGTGTACTGAACACAATGAGATCCGTTTGCATTTCCTTTGACTGAAACACCTTGAAAGCTAAGCAACTATAAGGATATTTATTCAGATTATTCCCGTTAGTAATGAAGCAATGTGAACTCGTGCGTATTTGATGTAAAAAATGTAACTTGATGTTGCAATTCGCACTCAGACTAGTCACTCGTATGCGCATCGAATTAGTACAGAATTAGTACAACTCCGGCCTAGCACTCGGAATGCTACAGGAACACGGTATTCATCAACGAAATCGTATTGTACTAAGCTGAGAGCACACAAGGATATGGTGTTAAATAATACAAACCAGTTAATAGTCTATGTACAATCACTACACTTGAGTGAGAATTATTCTGCAAAACTACTTTTCGGTCCCGTTATTTGTATGCTGATGGACCAGGACGTAACCGCGTCTGACGGACCCGTATTTGTGTCTAGTATGTGTATGTTGTGCTCAAATGTACTCCCTTTGTCTCCTTCTCTCTCAATGGATTTAATCTGAATAAAAATGCTCGGTCGAACGGTGAACAGATAGAGACATAAACGGTGATGTATCTCATGCGTGAAAGGGATATAAATCAGTGGTCTCCGTTTTACTCTGCTTCAAAGCAGTTGATTGACTCATAGTGTCAGATCCGAACGACGTTCGGGGTGTATCGAAAAATCGATGCGCCATGTGATATGTTTTATATAAGTTGTAATTTCGAAAACAGTTGATTGACTCTCTGCTATGAGTCCTGATCATTTTTTGTTGCAAAAAATGTTCATGCGTAAATGCAAGATTTCCAAGCTAGATACATGTGTACATCCGTTTTGGATGTTTTATTTTATAAATGAAAATTTAAAAAAAATGAATAACTATGTGAGAGAGTTCTGACCTGTGACTTCTTTCAGTTGATGAGTAACGGCTATTGCAAAGCCGGTACTCTGTTTCCAGATAGCTTTCTCAGTCATGCCGCCTGAACGTGGAGCACTATGCTGAGGGGCAATTAGGAAAATTCAAGTAAACAGGACTCTGCCAACTCCCCGTGTCTGGGTTTGAATTTCATTGTATACATACTTTGCAGATGATTCTTAACAAAGATCAAACAAAGATGTGCGACTTTGTTGACATATGTCACAATTTTCCTCTGTCTGAATACCATAAACTCTCATGGAGAGATTGAAAAAGACATTCAGTAAGTGCATAGGGTAATCCCTAAATAATATGGATTTCGGTCAGATTGTAAATGTAGATTACATTGCTAGGGACAAGGGACATTTTAGATAGCCACAGAGATAGCACTGTAAGGGTGTTCCGCCCAAATTTGGGTCATATAATTCTTCAGGTCACCTTTTCCTGTCGGGAACTGGGTGCGGTCACCCTGGATAAATGGTGTCGGAGCATTTGTCCGGAACGCTGCTCTCAATCGATTTTCAGCAACACGGTGAGATTAGTGCAGATCCAGGTGCTATTAAATGCACTGTAATAATTTGAACTGTTCAAATTTTATTGCAGAATGTGGAAAATACCCATATGAATGTTTTTTCTCAGTTAGCTTACCATGCACTACTTATTTTATATCGGATTATGCATGGTGTTTCAGCTAATCTTGACGGTTATTCCCGTCGTGCATATACTTTAATATCTGGTATACCTAATATTCGAAATGCCAGTAGATGAATAATTTTTCTTTACTCTATATGAACCTTAATGCGTTGACAATAATTACATGTTGGTATTACTCATATAGAGATATTTAGTTTTTCTAGTTATGCAAGGCATCATTGAGGTCACCTGTTTGCCCTAAATTGAGGAACTGGCTCTTGCCGGGTCCATCACAAGTCGAATTAAAGTCGTTGGCGCATAAGATATAATCATGTAATAAGCTCTCATCCACTGAGCGCTCGATGAAACGCTCAGGATGATCAGCTCGTGATTGCAGATAGTAATGAATAGCTTTAAAGATTCATGTGTTTGTGGGATAATTAGCACACGTATTGCGAGAGTTCAAATTTTGGGTGGGTCGGTCCATGGGCATGCACTATTGATTAGTTATTTAGAGAGTGAAACTGGAGTTTATTATATCACAATTGTACGGTTCATTAAAGGAAATAGGGATTGGATGTACAGATGAAGTCTGATGAATTATTTTTTCTTTCCTTTCCTTTAAGTTTACACGTAAGCAACAAATCAAGCGTTTGAAAGTTAGGTTGCCAGGATCATGAATAGGTACCCGAGCACCTTTGATTACGACACAGCCATATCACTCAGTGTCTCTAACCAATGATTCCGGGGTCCGAATCCAGGAAGCTTAAAGCAAGCTATCTAAATGAGTCCCCGATCAGGGTTTTCATACCTAAATAGCAGGTCTTAATTTGACCATGCTTCACGTTTTTCATCAACTACCAACATCGATAAATTGTAGCAACTCATTTTGTGTCATGCGTATCGTGCGTAATGCAATCTATGGAGTTCAACCACCTGCTCTAGTGGGCAGCCGCGATCACCTAAACCTCTGCGCTTAACCTCGGCATCAGTTGTCCGGTTGCCGTACCAGATTCGTCCAAAGCTGCGTAGATGCCGGTGTTCGAACACTGACAGCCTATCATTTTTTGTGCACTATAATGGTAAAGTTTCTTGAAAATGCAGTAGGATTGTCCAAACCGCTGCAGCACACGCCTATCTCTTCACAGACAATCGGATGTCTCGACGGCGGAAGAGGTGTCTAAAGTTGGTAAATACCAGTCAAACCATGCGTATGCTAGCCGACGCTTTAAATGTAATGCACCCACTGTGTGAGATATAACTGCTCGGATAATAAAAGTTGTCCACCTGCTGTATAACTTCCTCTGGCACTGTGAGGTATGCGCGTTGGTTGGGAGGTCATTATCATTTGTATGGTCGATGCCCCCTTCCAGAATGTTAGATCTACATTAGTGTGCTCAGTGAAAAAGTCAGGAAGTAAAACCATGTTTTATTCTATGGGTTAAAAACCCAGACAAATCCACTCCTGTAGCCACATTTCACACTTTGAAGGTGCAAAACGCATGCTGGCTAAACAAATAGTTAAACTAGCCAGAAATTCTTTCATCACAACTGGAGTTTCACTCAGCTCTACAGTGCTGTCTGTATACTCCGAATCAGATAGGCTACCATCTGGGAGCTAATCAATGACAGTGCTGTTTCTAGAATCAAATCTAGAACAAAGTTGAACATAAATACAGAGAGAGGACAACTCTGACGAGTGGCGCTTTCTATGTGATGAACTTGGGCGAAATGTGCCCTAACGGTTCTCAGTCCTGTATACTTGATGAGGAAAGTGTTCTCTACAGGTTATCTGTCGTTCTTATCAGTGCACCTGTCAATTGACTACTTATATTGAATACCAATGACGTCAATCGAATGTATTATTGTTAGAGCGTTTTGGTTTACATATCCTCAATCAACGTAAGTACGTCGACCGGCTTATGTTGTCACCAGATTGAGACTGTTCCTTAGCGCGGTTCAAAATAGCGAGTAGTTTTGCGATATTTGATCTATTTGACGAGCATGGGCTGAACCGGAGGAAGAACAGGGCAAAGCTAATGAAATTAAACCAACCTCTTGGTGCATCCAAGTAACGGAAAGTGTGCTTTGTGGAAATGCATTCGATTGACCAACAGAACCGAGAACATTGATTTAAGAAATAGGGTCCAGGCTGTTCGGAGTATATTGCCACCGTCCGTTCCAGACAACGAATTTATTAATGGATAGTTTAAGGCTTCCTGTATAGCACATATTGCATCCGATTTAAGACGTACGGCCTCGAGGTTGACTATGAATTATTTGTCAGATGGGCTTTTTCTAAACATTTCCGAAGAACAAAACGTTCATCTGTAAGTCCAGTATTGTAATTGTCGTTAAAAGAGACCAAGAATTTATTACGGTTATTACTTCGAGACGACAAAATCAAGCCTGGTGCTTCTCACTCGTGTTATCGAATTCGGCAACCGAATAGTGTTAAAATAAATATAACAAATTCCTGTTTCTGATAGCAGATTCTGTTTTGTCAAAGCTTTGTTTACATCATGATATTCCCCGATTCAATTAAATCAATATCACACGGAACTTGACCAACAAATTCAGCGGACCGAACATGTACTGACAGGTGAATAAGAAGCCGGGGAATCAAGTCAGAAAATGGTATGCTCTATAACAGGATGTTGTCTGTTACGTGGAACAGTATGTATCTCTTGGGTCTGAACTGTGATCTCCTATGGGTTCGCTAAAGGTGCATCGCTGGTGATACTCCTTGGAAACAGAAGAAAACATATCGCGCTTCCCAGTCTAAACTTACATACTATTGTGTGTTAAATAGTTTATAAGCAACGAATTCGATCAGATATCAAATAACCTTATAACGTTTACTTATTAAGCAGGGAGCATAAAATTAATTTTTCCATAATATTTACGATGGACTACTGACCTCATCGATCGAATCATATCGATGCGTCTCTCCGATTTACGGATTTGTCAGTGTCTCGATTGCAAACATAGCTTGAGTTTGGAATAGAAAGCCATAATCTCAGAATGTACGTGTTACAGTTTTCACCGAGGAAGACCGTATGACAAAGGCCTCTCATTTACACAGCAGATGTGGGTTCTCCAGTTTACATTCATACTCTTGTTACTGCCTATACCAATTTGAAATCGTTGAATTCTTCGTGGTTCAGTGGTTTCGAAATTTGCTACTGGTCGTTTGTTTCTTCCTTGTCTAAACGGGTTCATATCTGACGAACTAATTTATATACCACGCACAAGAGAGCGAGGGAGTTAACTTGACAGTTTGCAGCGAACAAACAGAAAGCAAGTCTCGTTCGCTGTGGCTGCGATGTTTCTAGCACAGGTGTACTGGATCGCGCGCTCGCGTGGATATATTTAAAAATGTTCATCCCGTGTTTAAAGTCACCGTCACAATCGGTCTCTCCTGTAAAGCTTTTCCGACCGCAAAAAGACAAATAAGCGTTAATATTTGGCCCTGAATCCATGGCAACCAAATTGTGGGGGAAGCATCTCTATAGAAATTCACATGAACTAAGTTATCGGTAGGGCTGCTCAGAAAGAAAGAGCAAGCCAAAGTCCCAGTCTCAGACAGTCAAAACTCTCAATGTTGGGAGTAGGTACGGTCGGGTGCGTGGAGTTATAATGGAGATAGTAAGAGCTGTGAATAATATTTATTTTATACAGTCCTGCTTTTCCTGCGGTATTCTTTCTTTGATATTGGTCATAACTATTACTCGCGTTTAGTTGATGAAACTTTCCCATGAGCTAGACTAATCGGGTAAGTATGCAAAATCACCGGTAGAGTTCTCCATCTAGGCAGAGGCAAATAAAGCCACGTTTCTCTGGACTGTACGGGAAAATCGTTAAAACGTTTCATCGCTGCAACGATCAATTTTGCTAACGAGATTCTTACGTTCGATCAAATTGATTAGGAGCAAGTAATGCAATGTAAGACAATTCAAAAATCAATCGTATAAGAAAACTAAGTACAGTGAGATACTCTAAACTGATGGATGATAACAAACGCCAAACAGCTGTTTCATCCTTGTTGGGACATAGTGTCACATACTACTTCTGTATCTCCACCAAGAATCGAATCACAAAGTTCAAGGTTATAAGTTGAAGTTCAATCATAGAAATAAAAATTATGTAGATTAGACACGTCTACTATATTTACAACTGTGTTCGTTTTTTGATGTGTAAATTACCGCTTTATATGTTTAGATACTTCAAACCAAATAAACTTATGTTTTCTCATAACAGTACGTGAACTGTGAGCAAAGTGCATTTTCCAAATAAACTGTAACACCTTGATTATTCATCTGAAAAATAAGTTTCTCAAAGCATAAAAATGGTACTTGCGATGCATGATACAATTGAACTGAAGACAAATACTAGTATAGTGTTAATTTTGGGTTTGGTAGTGTGAATGTTTTGTTCGCGAGCAAATTGATTCGTCTACCTTACTGAATTGATCAAGTTGAGAGGCGTAGAACAAATTTCATGTCATCAAACATTTTAGGAATGTGTTTCTGCGTCGGAACAATTTATCTCATTCGGACAACCTGAAAAGTTCTTTTTGCGTACCAAGATAACATCAGTCTAGACACAAGTTCAAGGGAGAGGAGGCAAGGAAGAAACATGTCACACACAAAGACTCCTATGTTTTACTCTCTCTCTCTCTCATATTGCAGCGGCCACCATTATCATCCTTTATTTTTGACCCGTTCATCACAGACCGGACAGCAAACAGATCTGCGTGCTTTATCAATGAACTACTAAATTGTGTCCTAACGGACTGGAACCCTCTTCGGACATAAAGTCATCTTTGAAAGAAATGTGCTGCACTTGTGCACAACGAAAAATTTTAAAAAATATTTGAATTTGATTCAGTTGGTTTACTGCTTAATTTGAGTGGTTCGGGAATGGAAATGATTTTCTTTCGAATGCCAAAATGTCGGAACAGAGAGAATAGGTGTCTAGCATAGATATAGCAACTCCGATTGGATTCCGAACCTCTTTCGATAAGGCACTGTTACTATATCTCATCCAAAATGAGTAGAGATATTGTCGACTGAAGAACATTCTGGACGCGATTGAATGTCTCTTTTGTGAGATGAAAGATGTTTCACAATTCAAGTCATTTGATGTTTCACACACGGAAGAGTCACACAAAAGGCAAAATAATAGAGTGAGCAGGCGGGAATCAGCGTGGGGAAGATTAGAAACTGTCGACAGCAGAATGTTCACATCAAATTCTAATCGGAATATTGTTTTTGGTTGCTGCGATTAAAAGCCGCCTGGTTTCATTTGATACCATATTGGTGCTTGTAGTATATTCCTTATTTTTTCGTGCCCATACACGCGTTAAACAATGATGTCGGGTTTCAACTTAAAAGGAACGTCCATGCAAACCTTTTGAGTATTCATTCAGTGAATGGACTTCCAACTCTCCCATTAGGCACTGTCTCACAGAAGAGGAGAAATCCAAGTAAATTTAGGGTGGGGTTTAACTTTGGCGACTAATACGTTCAGTTGATTTTTTTTATCTGGGATGCATTGCGCAACTGAATTTTCTTTTATAAGTGAAGTTTGCTTACATTTTAATGAAACTTCTGTATTTTTATTGTGGAGCAAAAACACTTTTTTCATTCACACCCACACTTGTTCTCATTTACTCAAATAATTTCTAGCACAAGCGAACGTTATACGATATAGAAATCGTTTCTTCTTTACAGAATACATAAGTGCACTTACTTCCTTGGAATTTCTCCTCTCGCCGTTCCCTCAGACACATCTGGTAAGCCCGTTTTGGTTTCTCATCGATCCAATAGCAACTGTTTTTCTACTTTTTTCCGGGAGGGGGGAGGGTAACCGGATGAATCTGTCAACAAAACACGGTTTTCGTTTGTGGTCGTGCTGTGGTAGAGGTCAACCAGACTGCGAATTGTGCACGCGGTACACGAACTGGGGCGGTTTCCTTCGGGCCGTCCCCGTATCGATCGCTCGGGAGGGAACGCGCATGCGTTTCAGTCTGAATACTGATGATTACATTGAGGTTAGAGAACGCTCGCTCTAATATTATGGTCGCACAGGAGAGGACTATAAATCTAAAAACTACCAAAAGATTATTTTTTTCTGATAAAAATTCAAATCTCATGATTTCAAGCAAGTATTTGACGTAAGCCGTGTATTGTATGGTATTTGGGTTTCAGTATGCTATGCACCGGCTTGCAGTCAAGAACCACGGTTATCAATCAGTGCAGCAAGCTAAATTGTGGATAGGCATGGACAATAGAATGTGCGCGTTTTGACAGAGAGATAATTAGTGAAACCACATGAAAACCNGATCACAGACATTTTGGATGAAATCCACAGAATTGAATTGAATTGACAAAAATGTTCATTCACATGCAATCCCTGCACTGGAAAGTTGGTTTCGCATAATATATAGAATCATCATTTGGTGCACATTATTTGTGGCTGTGGCTGGTCACTGGAATACCTCATTCAGATTGTTAATGTTGCAGTTTCCGATCCATTCACCTGATTGAAAACAACTGGTTCGAAAACCAAGCATGATATAATAAATGATCACAGAATTTTCACTTGTTACAACTCACTTTGAGTTTAGGCGTGTACAGGACCCACATTTGATAGTGACTTGTTCAAGTCAGTGCATGTTTCATAAAATGCTTTATAGAAAACATATTGTAGCGAATATGACGTGTTTGCACTGATGCACTGAAAACAATTATGTTTTGCTACATTGTATTTTCTGAGAAATTTGTGGGTACATGATAGTGGTTTCATGAGACGATTCAAACCCTGAAACATTGTCTGAAGACATGTTCAAACCATTGAAGCGTCAAATAGGAAGTGCCTGCGCGAATGTTCCGGAATTCGGATAGTGAAGTCGCTTCCTGCGGCTTCCGGAAACAATTGTGATTTCATGTACTCAAAACTAATATATGTGCGTCATAGGGGATACTGATTTACGAATACAATTTTATTTTTATGTTTGAAACGTTTGTCAAGCAACAAAAATATTTACAAACTAAATTCTGGGTTTACTGGGTGTTTGTTAACTAGACCGTTTCTTGTTTGGGATGTGTTATCCATCGGGAAGACGCCTGAAGGTATTTAGGTTTCGTATTCTGATTTAGTAATGTGACCATGAGTTTTCTTCGATCCGGGAGAATACACCCTTGATAGACAAAAAAAGTTAATAATTAACCGGTGTGAATCTAACTGCGGTGTGAAATCAGTCCACACAATTCGCACATCATGAAATCAGCTCCTGTGCTCTTCGTTATCACTGAGTCACTGGAAATTGTTTACCTCAACCATCAGTGGTGTGTATGTATACGCAAACCTACGAACAAGCGATATACCATTAGACTTTTCTTATTTGAGCAGGCAACAGTTGATTTAGCCACAAGGTTTGGGGGCGGTGAAAAAGAAGAGATTTTGGGAACTCTCTCTCTCTTTAGATTCGTTTGAAATTAAACAAATTAACGGCTGTATCAGGCGAGCCTGGAATTTGAACCCCGTGAGAATGCGGATCCTTTTCTGATTTAATCGTCCTCCCCCCGTCGACCCCAGTGTTGGAATTCCAAAGTTAAAAAGCCACGCAATGCAAAATCCAGAATAAGGTCGGGCTAATTTCTGACCTAAATGTTCACTTATATGATCGATTTGTAATTTTTATTTCCTATCAATAGGTAGGTCCGTTGTTTGGTAATAGAATATAATATAATCAAGTTTGAAAGCGTCATATCATTATGATAACAAAACATCAATGATGTGGTTTTTAGTTTTAGCGTAGTGAAAGTCCACCACTGTTCATTTGGGTTTCACCTTTTGATCACAAACACGTGAACCTGACTGACCGCAGGTCAGATCATTTAACAAAGGTCTTGCCGATGTGCACTGTTTGCAGTCAGTTGTTCAGGTTTGGCACATAATTAATCATTCCGCGGGCAATTCATTCCGGTCAGTTTTCGAGGCCAGGATACGTGCATAAACTGTGACAGTTAATTTCGCATGCGAAATGTATCCCTGCAGCTGCGGCTGCAACCACAGCAGCAGCACAATCACATCAACCCTAACCAAATGATGGACGAAACACACAATTTAAACGGTCGCACATCACAACTGCCATGATGGATTATTTTCTCGTGCCTGGTTCTAACTAAATAACTCAGCTGTAAGCAGAGAAACGTGTCGTCGTGACATGTATAATGGGATGTGATGGTCGCTATCTTGGCCGGGCTAGTTGATAGTTCACAAACCGGGTAGTATTTGTGCTTTTCTTGCTATTATTAGCAGTCACTGGGTCACACTGGGTTCCGTTGATGGTACAATTGAATAGCGACTTCTGACGTTCACTCACGGGTACTGAAAAGTTAGGTGGT
This sequence comes from Echinostoma caproni, assembly GCA_900618425.1. NCBI lineage: Eukaryota > Metazoa > Platyhelminthes > Trematoda > Plagiorchiida > Echinostomatidae > Echinostoma > Echinostoma caproni. The sequence goes on along the minus strand of UZAN01042690.1, from coordinate 24,670 downwards.
TTAATGCTTCATCTAGTCGTGACTTGAATGAATCGACGGTTAATGCACAAACAACTTGAGGTGGAAGAGAGTTCCAGGTGTTACAAACTCTGAGGCTGAAGGAATGACGCCTGCAGTCGAGTCGGTTCTTTTGGGGCCGAAGTTTAAACGGATGCCCTCGGAGGTGACCATACCTGGATAGCGTTAGTAGAGTACTACACGTGTGGTTAGGTTGATGTAGTATTTGATATACGGGAATCATTTCTCCTCGCATTCGACTGTATTCAGATGAATAGAGTCCGAGAATTCGCGACCTTTCACCGTATGCCTTAGATTACAACCGTTGGACCATTTTGGTTGCTGTTCTCTGCGGAAGTTGGAGTGCCTTTTGACGGCGAATCAGCCATGGATTTCAAACCTGTATAGTATAATCTGTGTGTGATCTAATGTATGCTGATAATGAACGGGGCAATAGGTCTGTTACGAATGATCCAAAAACACGTTTTAGCAATCCAACGTGTTTTATAGCCTTTGAAGACGCCTTTTAACAATGTATGGAACATCCTAGATCCTCATGAATGATAACTCCCAGGTCCTTTTCGTTTGGAGAACGCGGCAATGGCTGAGTTCGAAGTAAGTATGGAAAGTGATCTCTGTGGCGCAGCGATACAACCTTGCATTTTTCAACGTTGAATTCGATGTCATTAATGATAGACCATCGAAAAGCTGCGTCGAGAGTTTTCTGCAAGGTTTCATAATCTTAAGGATATTTTCCGGTCCCTCATATTTTGGCATCATCAGTGAATAACAACGCCTTTTCCCCAAGGTCATTTGGTTAGTCATTTATGAATGCTAGTAAAACGTAAGAACCGAGTAAGGATTCTTGTGGAACTCCACGGACAGCCTCAATTGGTCCCGACAGAGAACCATTAACTCGAACCTATACGGTACGTTGTCGAAGAAATTCCTCAATCCAGTCCAGTAGCAGTGTCGAACACCGTAACTATGAGGCTTTCGCAGCAATATATGGTGGTTAGCCCTATCAAAAGCTTTAGAGAATTCTAAGCAGACTACATTCACTGTCTCTCCTGCGTCGACTGATCTCGTCCATTCATCTCGTGAAAGTAGCAGGTTTGTGGTGCACGAGCGTTTCCTTCGAAACCCATGTTGGGCCGGCGAAAGTATGTTATGCTTCTCGAAATGATTCATCAGGGAATAAGCAACAATTGATTCCATTAGTTTTGGCAGAGCAGGATCATCCGTGTCGCCCCTTGTTCTCTGTTCATGGACGAAGTTCGTGTCTGAGAAAAAAGTACGGGCAAAAGGAGTATTCAGTTTGAATGCGTTTATTCATGTCAGTCGGTGTGTGAAATTAAAATAGGCAATTAATGGTAATCTCTCTTCGGCAAGTAGTCAGGTAGCTACTGTTTCCCCATAATGTTAACATTGGCATTTCACGTAGCTTGTTTGAGACGACCGGACTCTCAAACATCGTCAGGATAGGACTTTGTACAATGGATACTTCTAAGTTTATCTCAGATAACGCTAATAGTTTTGTAAATTTGGCCTCTCTGTTACATAATATGAGTTTTCAAGCAAAATTTATACTGCAAGTATGAGTGCGTGAATAGCTTGCGAGGCGAGCCCCATGACACGCATACTACATGAGCAGCACGAATCGGGGAATGGGACGTAGTCTTCCCAAATCCATGTGTATTACATTCAATGCCATATTAATTGGTACACCTCAGATCTGTTACAGTGTCTTTGAACAAAACCCTTGGACCGTTGTGTAGGTGGAATTGGTTGTTTGATATCAATTATAATCAAACTGAGAAACCAGTTATACAATCAATAAGTTTACTTTGGCCGTCCAATTATGGTTTTCTGACGTCCAGCCTATCCGCTCATTCCGAATGTTTCACTAACTCACATCAAAAGCATTCAGGCGGTTAACTTCCAACAACAATCCAATGACATTTTACTTTTACCTATGTTCCTATACCTTTTTATCGAAGAATTAAACTTTCTATAACTATCTGGTTGATGCCTTACATAAGACAACCGTATTTTATAACCCACCTTTGTTGATTATAGGGTTCATAAAATGAAATATTTGCGTTTTGTTCAGGAGTCAAGTTTTCCAAAAGAAAAACTGTTCAAAGCAATTCGAAGCCCAAGTCCTCAAATTGACATACTTGCTGAAGAGACGTGTCTTTCAGTTTAGATAGGTCAGATAAATTACCGGAACACATACAATGAGGACTTCCATGGCTAAGTGAACACTGGAAACCATGGAAAATCGACTCACAGTTCACTGATCGCTTATCCCAACCTGGCCACATCGGATTTCATACACCACTAACTTACTTCTGGCAAGAGAGGATGTTTTTAAGCAGATGACCATTGTGAAGCAGTGAAGTTAGTGTACCTTGACAATTTGAGGGCATTTTTGTGTGAAACATCAAACGTTGCAGCAAAAACTTAAGAGTTATGGAATTGCGGGATTTTTATCGGGGTTTCGTTGATAACGTACCATTACAGTTACAGTTGCCGATTCACCCTCTGGTCTTACCCAGAATATCCACGGGGTTCCTCAGGAGTCCGTGCATGGGCTCGATATTTTTTCTCATTTTTTTCAAACAATCTATCGGAATACGATAGTAGTGTTTGTGATAACCAACAAAGAGCACTGGACAGCTATTTCGTCCTGTTTGGGACTCATCAGCAGTGCGTGCCTTTTGTGTCCCTGTCACGACACAAACACTTCCATCGCATTTAAAAAAATGCATACAAACAGTGGGGAATCAATGAAACCCACACCCAAGAGTGTCTGGTGTCTCGGAACAATCGATTGAACTAATCCAAGCTTGATAATCTAAATCTAACAGAATGTCTGGAACCCCGTAATTGACATCAAAATATGAACTCTGGCGACAGAATCTTAGAACTGACTACAACTTCAAAGAAAACTCAGAGCAGCTCATTGGTGTTTGATCGAGTCTGACGTTGAATTTGCCGCAGCAAAATGTGTGGTTATGATATAAATCTTCAAAATTCTCTTCTATTCTTTATTGGGTATCAAAAAATGCCACATTTCCGGAATATATCAGCGACACACATTGAATGAGAAATGCAGTTTAGCGAACAATTTTTTTTATCTGGAATGGATTTCTCTTTGGAGATTTGACGCAACACTATTCCCCACACTGAATACTTCATTCATTCATAAAATACATTATGATGTGAGTACATGACTTCAGAATGGTACCAGAGATTGGCCATCAGGATAGTCACGAGACTGCATTCCAATACTTCTGTGGAAAGACTGTCACCAGTAAACTGCAGGACAGTTGATTTTGGTGTGTAAAAAGCTGCAGAACCCCATACCTCTCTGTCGTCCGTCGATCAACATTCACCTCAGCGGACACCCACTTAAGGTAGTACTTCAAAGTGTCGACTTAAATGTCAGCGTCGTTATACTGCCGTTCGTCGCTGGCATGTCTAACATTCTGATATCTATAAGAATATGTAAACAACGAAACTGTGATATTCCTTGTACACGATACTGCGTACCACGTTGATCACCATCGATTTAGTTGTGCTGAACGCCCTGTGGGATGCAAAGAGTGAAAGCTTATAAGCAATTTTCATTACACCACTCAAACTTTGAATTTAAACTGCAGTGTCCGTAAGCCTCGTGCAGCAGTCTAACTGACCCAGTGTACTTCAGGTATAGACAAAGAATAACATTTTTCTATGAACATATAAATACTTATGATACGAACTGTCTCCGTAATGTCACGTTAAACTAATTACTCCGGATGGTTTTCTTTAGTTTTATCCATAACGCGAGGCCATATATGCATCACGGAAGTAGAAAAAGTTATAATAAAACCATAATATTTGAACTATAACTATTTGATTAGTTTGGGGATCACTTTGTGATAAAAATGGGGTTTGGCAACCAATACCAAGCGTTTCCTTCCGTGAAAAATTTGGTTTCAGCGCTTCAACGTGCAGTGACGTCATGTTACTCAAACTACATTCAAAACAATATGCATCTCCAGTAATAATGTACTTTCATTCAATTAACATTCGCAAGCTAATGCGAACGGCCAATTTATTAGTGTTATCAATCAAAAACGGTAGCTTCAGCAATCTGAAAAAAAGAAAACCCCAAACGAAAGTAGGCAATCTATACTGATGGGTTGTCCTATGAGACATGTGCATTAGTTTCCACCTCAAAATTGTCTTCTATAGAAAAAAACGACTTAACAACCAGTAACCGAAATATGTGGTATCTCACAAATGTGAACGATTTTTTAAAAATTCATCCAAGGTCACCTTGACGTCAGAGTAAAAGATGCATTGAATTTAAAAATTTTCTTCGATAAACGTATGATGTGATTATATAATTAGTGACATCCAAACCTTTGTTACATAAAGATTCGCCCTAGGGTATACAGTGATAGACTTCTATTAATAAGCGGTTTCAATTTTGTCCCATTTTGACCACTCACGAAGGGTTCCTTATTGATTTTATCAAGCTAACGTAACCATATATCTCATTTTTCCGTAGCAATTTTACTTCGGCTTATGAACTACAAGCTGATAGCTTTTGCTTTGAAAATCATCATGCTGAAGGGAATAATTACTGCATTTTGGCTAATTACAAACAAGGAATATTTGTTTAGTATTTGTTCCCTAAACCACACAGATAAGGGAAGGTTAGATCATTTGAATATGCAAATATTTTCAGTGTAGTTCACCGTACGCATGTCGAATTTTGTTCGATTAATTTTGCATCGTTCTAACTCACATCCTTTTATGGAAATGATTGTCACAAATTCGATTTTTTGTTTGTTAGATTCATGTTCTTTTGACTAATTGAGTTTATTCACATGAAAATTTATCAAATTTACCATAACTACTGAGCATCATCAAGAAATTTTGTGTGGTCGAACTAGAATATGACGAAAAAGTTGGTTAGTCTTGACGGAAAAAGTGTACCTATTGTTTTGCGAAAATTCCATTTATCGTAATACAGATCGATCATGTGTCATGATATTATGTATATTCCGTCATTCATTTATTGCAAACAGGTTCCTCATGTGACGCGACCCTTCTTAAAATCTTTCATTCATATGGTTTGTCACACTTGACAATTTTTATCATTCAGACGCCTGATACTCAAATTAATTTATGACAGAAAATACAAAATTTTGTATAGCAAAATTTAAGCCAGTGTGTTTGGAGACCGGTTTTTTGCTTTAGATTGTTTGTGCTTTCCAACTCTAAATTTTCCACCGTTTTTATCTCAAATTTATNAAATTTATGCGGTTAATTCATTTTGTTGGACAGTTTGTGTGGTCCAGAACCTCTTGACAGTAGTGCCTAATTTGATCGCTTACTGGGGAAAATTCCCCAGTACTTCATCATCTATGATACGCAATAGGTGGTGTGCATCCATAAGCAGGATTTTTGGATAAACGTTTGCTTCCGATCAGCTGCGGCTGACGGAATTCGTTCACCCTAAAATTAGCCCTGTGATTGGCCCGCTGATAACCTTGAACTTGATCGGGAATTGGTCAGTTCTACGTAATTTTCTTACAAGGTCGCAGAGGAAAAAAGCAACGGCTAGGAGCTCATTCAGCGGCAAATATTGACTCATTGCACACATAGCTGTGCTCTGATTTAAGTAAACGGTGGGAAATAATATCGATAGATAAGAAGACAGTATTTGTCTGCAAAACGTGTGTTTATATTTTGCCAAGTGATTGTTTGAACGTGTTAACAGACTATCTCACACAGGAAAATATTGTTTAAAAACAGTGGATAACAACCAAAGATTTCAAAAGTGAGTTGCTTTTGCTGTCTATTTGAGCAGTATTTGTTTAGGCAAAATGCCTTTATTAGGAACTAAAAATTGATCACGTTGGGTTTTTAAATATTGTGATTTTGGAACCATTTCTGTGCCTGTTAGATTAACTACCACATGAACGCGAGACATACATGTTTCGGCAAACGTTCCTCATATATTTCTTATTACACATTTAAGTATTACTGGAAGCTCAACATTCTACTTGGTGATAATTTAACCAAAGGTTTGTTCAAGCGATTAATCAATGAAGCATGTATTCGTGATCTTTGTCGATGGCAAGGCTCGGGGAGTGACGAAAATTTCGTTATTTGTTTGCATAAGTTGTCCGTTAGGTGCTCTCCCATGTTAGCAAAACATTTTCAAGATATTTTCAGGATGAAGTGAGGAAGCATCGGGACAAATAAATATCACTGGATATGCGAAAACCACATATACATGATTTCCAACGCGAAACGATGAAACATTGATATATAACCTAAATCTGCCGGTTCTGAGATGGATTCATAGGAAAAGACACATAGATAGAGCACGTAAGAGCTTTTCAACTGTGCAAACCAGCACTAGTGTGCATATCTTGTACTGACAGCGGAAAAGGGGTAATTGTTGATCGTTTACTGGGTTTTAGTCATTTTGTATTAGACCTAATTGACTGTAATTATTAATTAGGCATTTTGCAGCCTGTTTGCAATTTGAGGCGTACGTTTGATCAACCTATAGTAATTTGAAAAATGTGGTACAATCAAGTGTTCATATGAAGCACTTTGCTATTCGCAGATTGAGCATCTGGCTAGAAGGGAAGCAAGTAGAAATTCGAAAGCTAGTTACTGTTTATATGGTCCGAAAGATAAATGGTTGTTACAGTTAGGGAGGGTAGTTTAAGATAATTTTTACTTGGACTTTATGCGGTTTATATCACCGTATAATCGACTGGGAGTGTGTGGAGGCCACCACCACTACCACCAAACATGGTATGCATACACCTGTTATATCTGTCCATCATCTTACCCGCACACACGCAACTAAGGTTATATCCTATTACTGAGATACTCATGGCTTTTTCTTTTCAGTTGAGTTCTCTAGAATTTAAAATTTGATTAGACATAACGACAACTTTTGTTTCGATTTTTGCGTTCACTTCAGCCGTAGAGCATGCTTGCTTTCAGAAACATTTATTTTAACCAAGTTCATCTCTTATTTTCCGTTTCCCCAGAAGCATCAGATTTTCCTTGTAAAATTCTCATCAACCTCTCTAGTGTTATTTTATCACTGAAGTGGATTACACTAAGTCTGCGCATGTACATATAAGAAGAAATGTTAAATAAGCAATGTTTGTTGTTTAAGTCATCATGAACTAAAACTTGGAGTCTGTCATATAATTACATTTGTCTCCTACAACCGTTAAACATTCGAAATCTCCAGCTCGTAAGCGCAGCAAATTCAGATGGAATTCATGAAATCTTCAAAGCCTGTCTAATGTTAGGTTCGTACCACGATAAAACCAAATGTACACAAAATCTGCTCTAAGCGCATACACTTCCCACAAAGAAGTAATGTGCAAGCAGCAAATAAATACGGGTGACCACATTCAGTTTGGAGTCCGAAGCTAACAAATGGGCAAATGAGCAAATTACGCAGACAGAAACTTTTATCTGATGCAATGATGGCTCAACGCAAGACAAGGAAGCTTGGAATATGCAACCAGAAAAGTGGAAAGTAGAGAAAACAATTTAATCTTTGGCTGACGCTGTACGAAGATCAAGATGTATTACCTGAACAAGAGATTCACCAGTATAGTGAAAATATCCTTTGAGAGGACCAAGCTGGAAGATAAAATAAAAGTGTATGCAAATGCAAACTAATGGGCGACAATTGTAAAGGAAACCAACTTTTTCTGTTCGTTTGGGTTTTGGCAAAACTATTCAATTTATTTGCCGGTTCTCAGGGAAGAAAAATACGTCTGCAACTGCGTGAACGTTCACATATTCCGTTGGATCTTAATGTCAGTTTGTAAACTTTGACGTGATGTCCATTTTCTTCTAAACATGCCTATTTCATCTCATCATGCTAGCAAAAAAGCTAGCATTTATAGAAAAAGATCACCGAATCAGTTTTGCTTCCAGGCCTTTAAGTGCAATGCGCGCACAATTTATTGATAAAAGGCACAGGGCAAGTGCGCAAGAACTGACGCCTTTTCCATTAAGGCCAGGTAGGCTTGCATACCATTGGTGCTGGTGTTAAAAATGTAAGAGTACACGTAACCTTCATTTGTGTATTTAGATAGTTTACAAACTTTTCATAGAGCATTTAATTATTTTTTCAAGATAGTGAATAAAAATGCTTCGTTTGATCGGCTGGACATAAACTAAATTTATGGACAGTTGAAGTTTCCCGCCGGTTGTTACTCAACACATTTTCAAGGTTTATTCACATCCACTTTGGTGCAAAAATGTCTGAATTGAAATACAGAGTTTTCAATTTCCTAATGATTGCTTTCCCAAATTCATGCCAAATTTCCAAACTAAATATCTGTCTGTCTGTCTATCTATCTATCTATCTATCTATTTACCCTCTTACTTATCCATCTTATTCGATGCAATCTCTCCTACAACTTATTTTATATACAATCCACGGAACCTTGGATTTGATTCATTACATTTGTTTTTACATACCATAAAAGAATAAAATGGTACAAGCGACATGAATATGTTCACAATGAACAGTTCACATCAACAGCAGGTAGATCGTGGTTAGTTGGGCAAACTTTCGCTCGTTCTCAGAAGATAGTTCATCTCATTTAATGCCCAGCGTTCGTGACACATAGCGGGAGACCACGATGCAAATTCGCATGGACGGAGTTGCATTGTTACAAATTAAAAAAGGTTCCAGGTGTGCTAGTTCAATTTTTAGTCTCTCCTTCAGAAAACCTAAATTCTCGTGACCTAGTTTTATTGTTAGCGCGGGATTCAAGTCGCATCTTGGTTTCACGGATAAGCTATCTGGTGGATTTAACAGCGTTCGTCATATCGACCGGTGGAAAGAGAAATCTCCCCCCCCCCCTGATGTATGATATAATGCCAGTTTTCACTGGTGGTATACAATTCACTCGTGCACAAATACCAAGCTATCTTATGCACTTGAATGGTGAACATGTTTGAGGTTTGTGGTTGGAAGTTTCTCTTTAAACAGACAGCTGTCCTCTTTTGAATGTTTAAAAATCCTATTGCTTGTAATGCATGAAACCCTAACGACGAAGAAACCTATTGATTACTTAATACATTGTAATTGCCGAGGAAACTTCCATGAATATTCTTACGACAGAGATACTCTGTTGATTGCAACCGGAGCTTTTATTTCGGTTTCTCTAAGCTTCCTTCCTATAAATTGTTTGAGCCCAGTGTGCACTAGCCTCAACTGCCCAATTGTTTGACATTTCCATCGGACAAAACACTAATTTAGACGAGTTTCTCAGCAATCTGTCTGTACTTTAAAGTGGTTAATTGCTTTTCACAACTGCAGTCAATTTCCTTTGATGTAAACCGCCCTTCTACACTGTCAAAGATAGGGATTTACATGTTCTTTTGCATGCGAGCACAAAGTTCTACAATAACACCAAACTATACACTCACGTTTGTGACGTTTGGATGGGAAATGAACTAGCTTGTTAAATTCTACAGCTGCTTTTCGAGTCCCATTGTATGGGTGACATGATAGGCAAACGAGAAGCTTTCCCCTATCAAATAGCTAAAAAGCGGTTAGAGAGAGCATCATAGCAATTTTTATGTGTGAGGGGAAGCTTGAAATCGTTCAGAAATTTACGCACATCCTCTGATATAAGAATAGGATGGGCTAAGACCTTACCCGAATTCAGGATCAACTTGATACATTCGGGATGGAGATGCACTAGCTGCTTGAAAATCCTCAAAACACGAATAATTCGAATCACCTATAACTGTGGGACCAAAGCAACCCTTGGTTTTGTTGCAAACTTCTAAGCAATGGCGATATTTGCAACAAAACGTGCCTGGGGATTGAGAGTGTCGGCATGTACATTGGCACAACTTTCCATCGTTCAATATTTTCCCAGTGATTCATTGTTACGGGTGAGCGCTTTGGGGTAGTGAAAAAACGCCCTGCAGGTTTTTGTTACATTATCAACCGGGTAAAACTTACAAACAGTACTGCGACCATACCAAGTAGTGGTTATTTTTGTCTCCTCATATCTGTAGTAGGAGGACTGCGGGAACGGAGCTTTGTGCAAAACGAATTCCCAATAAGCTGTTTAACAATTAATATTTCCAGTTTTAGTAAAAACCATTGAAGATTTTAGACTACATCTGAACGTATATTCAACGAAAACCTAAAAAGTACAAAGACTATTGGTCACAAATGAGTTGCCTAATTGCATCTTGCGTAATTTCTCCATGAACTTTATCTTAATGCCCGTAAATTGATACTCCGAGATGATAGATAAGAAGACCCTGATACCAAGGGCAGCTGACAGGTTGTTCGACTGCCAAAACTGCACAAAAGTGCCGCACAAATATTTGTTAACAGCGTTTGGTTGCTTAAACTTTGTAACTTTTTTATTTACTCGCCTTAATATATCTATGTTGAAATGGGTGTATATGACTAATACACAGCATTTGAATGAGAAAATCAAATCTTACAGTTTCCGGGCATTTCGGACTAAATTTGAAATGTTAATAGTCACAGATTGAAACACATATTGGATGATTTATGCTTTTCAGGTACTCGAGAACAAAGCCAATAAGAGTTAATTTATTTGAATAGATTACCTAATACGATTAACCAAGTTACAGTCACATGACCACGAATTCCGGATGCGGACATGTGTGCCATTTGTTTGGCATCCCATGCAAACACTTAGGCCCGGCTTTTTAATCTGATTGTTAAACCTCAATACAAGTACATTTCAGGAGACTGCTAGGAAAGTGATAATTTTGAATTAGGTTTCAATCTTCGTCCATCTGTGTTCTCAGGGACAGTTGGGTCCCCTTCAAAAGGACACTTCAGTTTTGCGCCCGGAGAAAACCAAATTGATATATGGGTTGATTATTCTCGTGAACCGGTACATTGAAAAAAAGACAGGTTGAAGAATTTTCCGAATCTTCTTTTCATGCCGCACATGGCATTGCACACAGATGCTACATGCATATTGCGAAGACACTTATGAAACCACGCTGTATGCCACAGGCACAGTATGCATTTGGCTATCAACCGCGTGAAATATAACAGCAATGTGAGGCTCACAAAACCAACTCTTTGTTGTCACAGCTATTTTATTTTTATTATTCGGTTATAACTTGATCATGTTCTCCTATCATAAACCTGTTGATTTTAATTGCCCTTGGCAACGAGGTTCCTATTCTCGCTGCTGCTGGTTTGTATTACCTTAGCATTTGGGTAAGTAAACCACTAGGTAAGCTTTAAAATGATCATTCTATTCACATCTAGCTTAGTTAGGCTTGAAATTCACTTGCGGGTTCGTTTCTCACGCTGGCGTTCACTCGGTTCTGGAAGAAACGGTACGTTTATTGTGAGTTTGTGCACCCAGCGACGATCTTTCTGGACTCGGTGGTCACGATGGTAATGCAGGTGGCTAATTCTAATATGAGAGCAAAAGACCTGTTGCGCTAAATCGCAAAGGTTTGTTCTAGAGATGTAAGGGTTCAAGGAGGAGTTTACAGCCGAGATAAACTGGGGTGAAGTAGCAGTAGTAGAAGTAGTAGTCCCACCGGTTACTGCCCCTGTATCTAACCGAATTTTTTTGGCCAACGTGTGAATGGCGAAAAAGTGAAACGGAAATAACGATTCAATTATTCCCAATAAAATTAACCACTATTTTATTTTTTAAATGCAGTTGTCATGTTAGGTTGCAGTATACTAGCTGGCTTGAATCAATTAGGTAGTCCTCTAGGATGAACCTTGTATCGTAGGTGTACATGATGGATACGCTGCCGCGCAAGAATAAAATTAGAGAGCGGTTGTTTGGAAACAGTTTGCACTTTGGTCTTTTCCGTTTTTTTTTACCTGTTTTTCTCTATCATTTTTTCGGCTGGCACTTAGATAATCATGCTCTAAGCGACCTCCCGCTTTTAAATGTGAGCAAACGGTTACTAAAAAATGTCACCAAACGTACACACTAAATTAATATTCTCTGCTTCTTTCCCCTGAATTTCTCTCCCTCATTGTGTTGTTTTGCATAGTTTCCGGTAAGCCGTGGCGTTCCAGAGCGCTTTCATCGCCTTACGTGCTGTGCATGTGCAAGCGCGTATGATATACAAATCGTGCTTGTGTTCTCCCATTTATGACTGATTTATCACATCCATTGTACGCGATCCCGATTGAGATTGAGACTTGCAGTGACGTTGATCAGCACAGTTTAATACACAAAGTCATGCCGATTAATCGACCGGTAGTAAATGGACCTGCAGATCCATCCCAAGGGTTACATGTAGTGTCCAGTCATGAACACACAAATGAAAATCACAATCACCATCATGATAAGACCAAGGTGACCCATCCCATTATTGATGGTCATTCGGAACACCTGACCTCAAGGCACTATTCACCTATTGAAGATGGTGAGTTAGATTCAGCTCACTGCACCATTTGCCTAATTATTGCTCTCTTTTTTGGCTCTCTCCCTCCCTGTTTGCTTCAATTCACTGCATACTGCCATATTGCTCCCCAAATGCATTCATTCACTGTTGATCCCGCCGATTCGTCCCATTCACAATTTGGCTGTCTTGATTCCGAAAGAACAGGATGATTGAATCACGAATGTAATTTCTCACTTCTGCGGTGCTTTTTTATCCGATCAGATCCGAGTAAACATGTCAATCAATGGAAGCGTGAACTTTCCCCTGTCCACTTGTGCATCATACATGGGTTCTGTGTTTTGCCAGAGACATACGGCTAAAACCGACATCACTCTCCAGCAAAAGGTGTTGGGTTGTTGGCATTTCATAAATCTGAGTTTCAGTGAACTTTCTCACAATTAGGGGATCGAATCTTCATTCTAGTTTTACAAAAAGAAGTCAATTAAAAAGCTTTTCGAAATTTTTCTCAGCGGTAATGATTTATTAACATTACTGTCCTCTGTGACCGTTTGTAGTGTTTGTGTTTCTCCTTGTTTTGCATGTATCTAGTCGTCTCACACAATCAGCGGCACTGCTTACTCGGTTATTTTAATCCGCCTCAAGTATCAGTTCAACTTTTCAGCCCTGTGTCTTTTCGCAAAAAATGTAGTTATTTCTGACCTCCATCAGCTCCCATACAACGATTGGTTTCCATTGTTGTTGTTGATACTAGTGTATGCAGTGTAAGAGAGAATTATTATTACCACTAATGGTGAACTTATTTTTGTCAGGGGTAACTCTCCAACTCCCAGACTAATTCCAACTATCCTTCGAGGATCTCATTTCCCCTGTGCTGCATGTTATAGTAATGTTATAGCTATTACATACTACCCTAGACTTTATCTAACACTTATCGTCCTGCTAATGTACCTTGTTCTCAACAGGGTACTGTTACGAAGGATCAGTTTTACTGAGACCTGTAAAAAAGAATCTGTTAGATCCATTCTGTTCCAATAAGCGTGAGTGGACGATCAGACGAGACTGGAGGGCAGCACGAGCCATTTCCATTCTTATAATACTATAATACTTATAATAATAATCAATTCAATCGCATCTTGAACGAATCTTCATGTTCCAACAAGAATCTTCGGAAGAATTTGATTACACTTTATCGGGATTGTTTGTGAAATGGTGGTTTTGACCTATTTTGCATTCAATGACTGAATTTATAAGCACAAAGGGACTGCTGATATTGAATATCTATTTTTCATGATGCAGCTCTTCTTCAGGTAACGCAGTTGAACAATCTGGTGAATGTTATATATTGAGCTCTTTTTAAGCCAAAATCATAAGCTACTGTGAGCGTACCACGCTCGTACTATTACACACATTCTGACACCGCAGCCTGATATCAGCAAGAAGAAAAAATTAAATCAAATCGAGTTCACATCTGTCTAATGAGGTTACCGCAGTTGTCTGGGAGACAAACCACAGTCCTTGAGACGAAGATAATTCACCGCACTGGGGTTGAAAATATCATCTTAGCTCAAATATATGTATATATTTATATACGTACACAAAGATAAAAATATCCATTTCTT
>UZAN01042689.1:35621-46438 GCA_900618425.1 Echinostoma caproni | reverse complement strand
GTTGCTACACCGAACGATTGCATGCGACTGGATTGTTTCCGGAGTCCTATCGCCGAGTACGGGGTGATATCATCTGTGTGCGACGTATTCTTCGCGGTGACATGGGTCCAGAGTTGATGGAGTATTTCCCTCTGCGCGAGCAGACCAGGACTCGTGGACATGGACTTACGCTGTTGAAGCTTTCGTCCGTAGGATTACCTCTTCGGTTCCGGCTATCGCGAAGGGTAACCAATCTTTGGAACTCCCTTCCAGCTGACGTGGTGGAAGAGGTGAATGATAAGATGTTCAAGAGGAAGCTCGACAGCGTCCTGCGAACAATGTGGTATGCAGATCTATCATGAATGAGATCTTCGAGTCTGTGGTGATGAGGCTCATACGGGAAATTACCCTCTGCCTCTAATTGAAGAACATTGAACATTGAACATAGTTACAAGAATTTAAAAATCATGAGGACACAAGAGGCATAAATTTCTTCGTAGCTCATAATTATTTTTATCGTGGGATTGGACTCCTGCGATTATCATGAAAGAAAAAGATATCCTCAGCTGATTGGATATTGACGGATTATCTTTTGTTATTCCATTCTGAATTATGATGGAAATATATACATATCCTAAATGATTTAGAAAAAATGGGATAGTAAAAACGGTGAAATTTGTTGAGAAAAATGTCATTTTTCGAGGGGGATGAGAGCAAAAGAATGAGTTTCCGGCGACTTCACATTCGAATGTAACAATTGATGATTGGGAGCTGTGTGAGTTTGAGAATGAAAGACGTAAAAATAGCGCATTACGAAATGATCTCATGAGTTAAATTTCACTCCACAACCCTGACATCCATTTTTGCAATTATTTTGAAGATCGTCAGCTAGCTAATCAACAACCACAACACGCTGAGTAACACCGATTCTTCAGCTACTCTGAAGATGATTTTCAAACTTTATTTGTGTAAATTTAGGTCCGTTTTAGACGTTTTAAAATCCACAGGTTGTCAGCTGGACACTTCTACTGTCAGCCTGAGAGTAGTGCAAATTGGTTTATCAAAGTATCTATTGGGAACCCGAAAAAACCCAACCATTCCTATTTTCCAGTTATTCCGTACCTCGTTTATCGGGAAATTATTTTCTATAAAAAACGAAATGGTTTGATGACAGTCGAAGCTCAGTGGAGAGCCATTTTATACGTTTTGGTTCTCATTCAAAGTTTTAAGTATTTCATGTTCAAATAGAATAAATGCATTAACACAAATCATACTCAATCACCATGCATAGTCACTCACAACTGAAACAGGCACTGAGCTTGACTGAGCTATAAGTATTTTGGTTTCTATTCAGAACATCGACTTGTCAGTTTGCAAGTTTATGCTTCTGATTTGTATTAAATGCCATCTGTGTGCGCTGATTTACTGGTGTACCAATCGAAGTGGTGTGTAAGTGACACAACAGAAGGCAACGCTGTGAAATCGGGAAAACTACGCAACTAGCACGCCAACTGGATGTGCATCCGGATAGCAACAAGGCGTATATCCACGAGGTACAGCCGATTGGTGTCAGCAAAGCCTGGCTATAGGTCGGAATGCTTATAGATAATGATGGGTAAGCCTAGGTGCAAATACATCCTAAGATTTGGGGCATAAGTGACTGAAGCAAGTCATGACTAAATCTTTATCCGAGCTTTGACAAGAGGTTTGGAAATTCGTGCTGAATGTTGGTCATTCACACAGTGCTATTTGGCTTGGACAGTACGTGAGCCTGGCAGCTATGATGAGGTTAATGGGAGGGCTTGAAATAATACTCAGGCATTTTGATTTGATATCGAGACAACTTGGTATAAAAAATTGTTGCTTAGCTAACACTTCAGGAATTTTAATCATAAGAAAGTCTGGAGAAGCGAAAACTGTCCACAACTTTCATCCAAATGTGTTGGTGACTTTACATTATTGCAACAATAGGAATTTTCGAAAAGAAAACCAAGTCTCCAGTGAGTACCATCTCAGTGTGATTGTGTGTAACACAGTGTGATACAACAGATCCAGCTGTTTCTAACGCACATTTTTGAATTTGTACTTTATTGCTGTTATTTATGTCTTTCTCGAATGCTCCAGTTTGCATCGGACGGCGGACGGGGAGGGGGAGGACGATAGAGCGTGATCTAAGGAAATACATTGTGAGAGGGAACGTTAGATTTGGAATAACAAAACCTGCAGATGGGCAGAGAATAGTTCGGTGATAAGGGTTGGTTTCACGTAGGTTTTACAAATGGGGAGGGAAGCAATGTTTTGTTTTACCAGATGGTAAATGCCAGATTGGCATTTCATTGGTGAAACACCGAAATGATTCTTGAATTGAGTTNTTTAGCAGGTTTCAGGCGCAAACAACATCTGGAACGGATCGATATCAGATGAACAGATAAAATAGAAGATGAACGTAAAGATAAGCACGTGGGAAATTCCGAGAAAAATGATGGGGGTAGGGGAAGTGGAAGATCGGTTATAACTCCAGTAATGAAACGTTGTATAGTCAGTCCACTGCTAAAGGATTAATTTAACTGGTAAAAGAAAATTGTTGTTCTACTACCGTGTTGAAAGTCTTAACTTTATTCTGTTTGTGAGTTTGGTCTGGTCAAGCCCATTCTTTATGGCCTAAAACTGTCAGTCTGGTTTAAAGCAACTGACGAGTTGATGCATTCATGTTCCGTGCCTTTCTTGATTTTCTGTAAAAGCTGTCCCCAGGCTATTTAACAATAAATGTTCTGTGATCCAGGAAGCAATCACATTTAAAACACCAAAATAAATACCACCTGCATTGATACACATCAATGATTTAAGACATTTTCTTTCCTCTAATGTAATTGTTCAATTAACAAACCGCGTCACTCTTTGAAGCCAAATTATCCATGCGCTTGTTAACTAAAAACTGATGCAAGTTGTTGGGTTATCTGGAAGACAATAGGCCAATCAGACAAAGAAATATTACTCAAGTTAGCGATCAAATCGACGGCCTCATGCAAAATACGGTTTACTTTCACCATAAAAACCCCATGGACATGCATCATACTACTCAGTGTTCCCCAGGCGTTCAATTGCAAGTGAGAGTTCACATTCGCTCCACAGGCCTGTGAAGGTGATGGTAAATATGCCGATCATCTCCAAGACTGTTTGAGTAACATTCGCTATTGGTCTACATTCCGCTCCATGACGAACCCAAATGTTCTAAACTGTGTTGGTATCAATTTTGATCTACAGCAATCTTCCGTTTATGGCAATTCTTTTTTATTCTTCTTCAGTCTTCTTATGCATGCTGGTAAACTCTCCCTGAATATTTAGTTATTATTTTTTCTCGCAATTTTTGTCATTCATATATGTTAAAATTATCTTTATAAGAGTTATTAAGTTTTTCTTTTACACAACAATTAGGGAAACCTGGCTTAAATCAATGTTTAATACACAAATTTGTGTTTTTTGCATTATAGAATTTGGTTACCCCACTGTCGTTTTTCCTGGTTGATAGTGTAATGATTTTTCTATTTGTGCAGTCTCTTAAATTCTCACGTGAATGTGGTGGCACTTCCCCAGATTATCTTGTTCACTTCATTTTCCACAAGCATTTTTATGCGTGCGAGCGGTTCATCAAAGTCTGTTGTCTAATGCAGACCGCTGTGCCTGCACAGTGGAATCCTGAAAGCTGTCTCTCTAATTCCGATCCCCGTTCCCGATCCGCACATAGAGCTATAAAATGAACTTTCGGAAATGCACCCTTGAACTGAATTCGGCAAAACCGTGATACCGTAAAATCACGAATGCCGTTCGTTTTCACGTGTGTGTGAAAGACCAGTTCGCTTGAAGTCAATGGAGAGTACCGGGGGTTCCGAACTGTGTTCATGGACAACGAAATATCAGATTTCCAACTAGACTGTTACAGCCATTGCATAAACATATGGACTGATGAAACTCACTTTACCACGAAGTGGAAGAACTCCGTGAGCCAAACATTTCATGTAAATAATTCATTTCCTTTACTCGATTATTTTAGAGCACTGAATTCGGCAGAAATGCCCTCAGACCAAAATTGACATGGAATGGAGTTTTTAGAAATTTATGAGTGATTGAGTAGCTGCAAATAACCCTGCACTGGGACTAAATTTTTTCTTTGACGGAAATAAGATGATTATTGTTCCAGTATTTGCAGCCTTGATAGATAGTCATTTGAACTTATTTCCATGATAATTTCGATATGTATTCCCTCCATGTCGGATCTCGCGTCAGGTATTGATTTCAAGTAAGGATAGCGTGCGTGAGCAGCATACGGTCGATGGTGGTTCGTTAGCCGTTGCGAGAATAAAGTGAACTAACATTCCCCCCATGACATAAGTCCGGGTGTTTTAATTCATTTCAGTTCCAAGGCGAAAACTGTGGAATAGCTTGATTCCCCCTAATGAGGGATAAGCTAATGTCCGATAATTCACACCGAGGAAAATTGTGTCAGCTTGAGAATTTGAAATGAACGTAAAACTATTATAAAAAGAACTAAACAGGCAAAATGAACAAAAATACGCGGAACTAGTTTTGCTCACTGGAAAACGCAACCTACTGATAAATGAGTTGAGTGAACTTTAGTCGAATGATCCGTTTGTTACTCGCTGTATAAATTAGAAATCTGGTACTGCTGAATGAGGTACCTGACTTGAAAAATGTAGCAATTTCATGCAAATTCACAGAATTCACAGTCTGCGTACGGTTGTAAGTAGATAAATAAATTCCGCAGGAGAGAGACTCAAACAAGCACCACAAAACAAAAGGAAAACATCATTTCCCTATAATCTGTTTGAATGAAACAGGTAAAAATGTGAGCCGAATTGATATTGACCATCAATTTTGAGTGGTTTCAATCATCTATCTACGTACATTGGATAGATTGGAATGTTATGAGAACAATACCAAATAAGAACATACATAATTACGTGTGTTCAAATGGGAAAAAAATGATTGTAAAGTCATGACCGAAGTCATTCGGAGTTGAGTGAACTAGAAGGGGAATATTGATAAAAGATTCACAAAAAAGAGATGCTAGCATAGAAAGAGTTACGTAATTGAAAAGGTGTAACCGCGGAGGAAAGCGAGGTAAAAATGATTACCTAATACCAACCGAGAAAACAGATAATCTAGATGAAACTAGAAACGAATTAAACTTAAAAGAACGGATAGAAAGGTGACGGAACAGAAAGATAGTCCATCACGTGAGTCAGAGGATTTAACTAATACGGAAATAACAAGAAGAAAGTGCAAATGATGAGTCAGGCGGATGGCTGATCTGGAGGTCGGTTAATCGGTTTCTACTACGTAACCGTTCCAATACTGGCATTTCTGTTTATGATTCTTTTCATTATTCTCTCCTCGTTCACTCATCTCCGAATGACTTTGGTAATCACCCAGTTCCCCCCTCCCTCTTGAACCCACATGACAATGTAATTGTTCATATACGGTACTGTTATAATAGCACTTCAACTTACTTAATGTGTGCAGACAGCAAATTAAGAGCATTCGGCATTGATACAAAACAAGAAAAGGCAATAGTAGACCAACTTAAAAAAAAGCTATATAATTAAACTATTGTTTTAGACGTGATTAGAATTGATAAAAGCCACTGCTTGCATTGGGTACTTTTTCATGTTCTCCCTGGCAGACAAAAATAGGGTTACACTCCCGAATATTTTATACAGATTTTTCACTCATATATACATCAGCCAGGTTAACTATCACTCCAACGGGATGGAAATTTGGCTTTATCCGAGCATGCTCAGCGATTTCCGCTTGCGATTCTATTTTAATCGACCACCAGACCGGTCATTCACCGATTACATCGGTGTCGTTAACCGCAACCGATTGAATAAATCACGCCTAACTCAAGAATTTTGTATGCAACAAATTCAATCGGAAGTCCTCATTGATGTTCACGGCTCATGAACTACATTTTTGGAATGTGTAAAAATTATAAACCTACTTTAAGTAGGAGTACTTCCACAGAACTCTATTATCCCACGGTTTTCAGATTCGATTACAGATGCACCACCTAAAAATCTTCATGTTGAAAAGAATAATTCATTTTCAGCTTTATATCTCCTGATACCCGATTAATAAATTTGGTTCACCTATTTTTGTCCCAAATGAAATTTTTCTTGGGAACTGAGCTTCTCTACCACTACCACCAAAGGATTTTACTCAACTACGTGAAAATCAGCGCGTTTGGGGAATTTTCGAACATAGGCCTTTGTCGTTGATAGAGATTAACTAGTATAGCATTATTATATTTTATTGCACGGATTGAGGAATTACGTACAGCTTTCCACTCGTGAAAAAATACCACAGGCAACCGAAATGGGAAGTTAGGACTGGCAAGGTTTGAAGTAAACGTCTGTGGAGAGTTCCATCTCATCTCTATAAGGAACCTCAAATTGTAATACGCGAGAACTAAGAACACTGTAGTGGGAGACGAAAATCGAAATAAATGCTCTTCCCCCGTGACTATCGATATGCATGTATGCTGCTGGAAACGAGAATGTATTTCCAAAATGGGAATCACGTTGCGCAAGTTTGGTCAATAGCTGTATTTGTCAATAACACTTTGTTCGCAGTGAGTATATAAGGATTTACCTACGAATGAGCGTGCGAGAGCGATATTCTAACGGACCCAGTGTAAATTTGCTCCCTCGGCACTCCAACAACCAGAATATCGTACCTTAATCAACAACACCGGGCGGCACTTGCTTTGTACCATCAGGAACATTTTGCCGTGCCTACACCGGGTTGATTATTCGATCATACAGACAGGCTTAGTGCTGATCCCTTAAGGTTACTGTTTGCGCTAATTAATGTCATTACGGACCGTTCACAATTGGCACAATATGTACATCTATCTATCTATTACTGGGAATGTCAGCAACTGAACGGAGCCGCAATAGAACGAGGGCAGACAGCGATTCGGCATTATTAATTGAAACTGCATACATTTAAAGAAAAGGCTGGCAATGCAAAGAGGAAATGGTGTTATTGTTGTTTCTGTTTCGATTCACGTGACGCTTAGGCTGGTGATGAATCATTTTGAAATCTGATTGACGAGAAGATGATGCTGATGATGTCTTCATAGTTGTGCATGCGTTCGGTGTTCTGTGCAAACAGAGCTGATATAGGATAGCGGTTCACTTGAGGATCAGCTGCTTGCAAACATACACGCATAAACAAATATAAATATGTGCATAAATAAGGTTCGGTACATGACCTGCAGAAGCAACTATGTCCCGTTATTTGACTAAGTGAACCACACGTTGTATTTTGCTTCCGTAAGTCCCGGGACGAAGTAAATTTTCAGAGGAGACATATTGGTCTAGACAGTTTACTACTGTGTGACTAATAGTGTCAACATCAAACAATGTGCTCTCTCTTAACCAGGTCATTTACCGAATATGGATGAAATGATTACTAACCAGCCTGCTGAGAGGAACATGAGGCAGCTGAATATGTTGATACACAGTCGATCGATGAGATCCCTATTAGATAAATTGTTTTGAAGGATACCCAGCATTATATATATATATATTCATTCACACGTATTATCGTTTGACAACGAGTCCTACTCTGAATCGAAACGTCACAATAAATACTATCAATCAGTGCTCGTCTTCTCCTTTAAAAAAAAATATATATAATGTGCAGTCGGTCGTCACGACTGGCCATGTAGTCAATTCATACTGCCTGGGTAATGCAAAAAATGTGGGAAATAAGAATGGACGTTGGAACGCAAAACCTCCGAGCCGCTTCTATAATCACCTTAACTAATGAACTTTAAATGTATGCTTGAATACAATTGATGCTATGGTCCTTGGTGTCGATTGCAGTTAAACCGGGATCTCGGAATCGGCTGATTTTCTAAAAATCTCTCATGCTAGTTTACTGAGCTTCTTACGGGACAATCATTCTGTTCTGTACCCAATTGCAGAAAAAACGCCGGATATCATTCACTGAAATTGGCAAGTATACAACCAATTAGGTAAACGCAGTAGCACATTCACTGGCCACCACGGAAGCAGACATTCTGTCAACTCAGACACAGGCGAACAGCACACAGATAAATGGGTTCAGAAAATAATAGTCAAGGTTAAAAGTCTCTCGCGTTTGTAGGGTGTGTGAATTTGTGCCTCAATCGGCCGGGTTGTCTGTTAACTGGGTCAATCAACCGTCCGATGGTGCATACATGTGCAGTCGTGTTGTCTTCGTGACTGCTTGAGTAGGAAAAACCAATTACTGACCTCGAGGTTAAACAAAATCGCCCGAAGATATATTTGTCTTTATTTCTCGTCCATGTGCAAACACAGGGTTGGTGCAGTGCTGTTCCTGTGAGCGTTTTGCTGCTGCCGGAATTTATTTTTATCCTCACGTTTTTGATGCAAATTTCAAACAACCGCTTTGTGTGAAAGCAAACAAGTTCCACTGGGTAGCTGTTTCATTACTGTTAAGACACGTTTGTAAAACATCATTGAAAAAAACAAGCTGGTTATTTTTGATTTACCCGTGAATCTGTCTTGCTAACACTATGGCAGTCATAGCACAGTTATAATAAATTAACAACCACTATAGATCATATTATCACTTCTACTCGCTCATTTGAAAATCATTTTCCCCAAATGAAACTAATTCCGTGACCCTATCACCACGATCGCATGCACTCACGCGAAGATCCAAATGTCTACTAGAGAAACTTCTTCACCTCTCACTTTGTCACATAGAGGATATAAGGAAGTTGATTTCGCGAATTCACGGACTCTGTTTCACGCAAACTAGTCATCTGTCACACGATGATGGTGAGAGGATGGTTGAGGAACTGTGATCAAACGATAGGGGTTGATTGAAAAAATCCGGGGGCTAATTGTGATGAGTAAAAGCACCTTTTCTGTTTGGGTCAATTACGAAAACATAATTTCACCAATTAAACTTCCACTTTCACCCCAATGAAATTTTTCTCTCTTCGGAATCCCATGGGTCATTTGTCACTCACTTGTAGTTCAATCGTTTGTCATTCGAGAGGTATCTAAAAAAAATCAAGTCATCGCACATTCGATCATTTTTCATATATGCAAAATAGACATTAAAATTCCAATTCTGGAAGTCATACGGCTCAGAATTGTATAGTTTATATAGAATGCCTCACGGACAACTTTGCAGCATTCAACTTCTGTAATAACACGTGGATATGACCCAACTCTGCCCTCCCTTGTAGGTCAACAGAGTCATGTTAAATATGAATGAGAACGATAACAAACAACACTTCCTCTTTTCTCACTTTTTATGTGTCTGATATTCATATTCAGTATCCCGAGGGGAAACCTAAGTTAGTTCACATACCAATATGAACGCACAATCGATATGTTCATGTTCCTGTAATTGGACAAGCGAGGATAGTGTGAGAGGTGGTGGGCTATGAATGCGGAGGAACGGTCAATATATGTTTCGTCTAATCCGGGTCAACCACTATTTATTTTTTGAACTGAAAGGTAAATTTTGTCTGATAAATCAGTCAGAATCAACTCGTTCACTATAGACATTCACTCATGCGGTTTAACTATAACCAAAGCTGGATACTGGGTTACGATCACTGAGAAAGAAATACACTTGTCGGGTCCATATTTGTCATCACTTTAATCCACATCACTATCCTATTGGTTACCGACCCCAAACAAGTTCTGTTTAATTTAAATGACAGCGAAGCTAAATGGTGGATAAATCTGATCTTCACTTCCAATATCCTCCTTTCCCTCTCTCTTCGAATTCCAGCACTGGCGCTGTGATCACTGACAGCAGCACCGACACCAGCTGTTCATCATCATTGCTGACTTCAATGTGTTCGCCCTTCATCCGGATGAAGTTCTCAGTGCATGTAAACACTGATGCGAAAGGCGTTCAGGAGTCTGGGAGACCCCAAGAGGAAGATAACTGTCTTTGAAGAAGAAATAAATCGTCTGATAAAAAGAGAAAAATTATAGTAATCATAAGTAATACTCAAAGCCTCATAAGTTTATTCTCTGTTGATCAGCGTGTATCTTTGCGCTAGTCTGCGAAAAATTTTATATTCACCTCTTCATTATCTACGGTTTTAAACTACTTAACGCGTACTAGTAAAGACTCACACCACAGAGACATAAAATATGCTGATGTGGTCACAAGAGTGACAGGCTAATGCAATAAGCAGCGCATAAAATTACTAGTCGCAGTTCACAGAATAACAGGGACATAAATTCTGGATGAGAATGTGAAACATCAGTGGACGAATAGACTAAAATACTAGCGTCATTTTATGTCACCAGCGACATCAAGTCTCGAGAAATGGTGATACATGTTCTTCTGATAACCACAACCATCAGAACTTACAAAACTATAATAAAGCTTAAAAACGATTTGAAAGAACAAAATAACACTATACGAATGTGAGTCTTGCATTAAGAATAAATGGAATGTCCTTCATTAATCTCAAAATGATATGAAATAGCTTACAGCATTTTCCATGTGAATAGGCGTTATTTTCCATATGGGAATTTACTTGAGCCGAATGGTCCCATCCACGTTTCCCAAAATAGTTTCCCTACAGAAGTGCACATTATTCATTCGGATAGGCAACAGAAGTGCACATTATTCATTCGGATAGGCAATCTTCTTTTCCAAATACTCCACTACTGAAGTGGGCTTTTGTGTTCACGCGTCACAATCACCAGCAAGACAAAACATCGTTCGGATCGGGTGACGCCCTTCGAAATCAAAACTGTCAAGTAATT